>JAMKQA010057343.1:0-14026 GCA_024699735.1 Posidonia australis
TCAGTTCGGTCGTCCAAAATCCCCTGATTCGGTCGACCGAACCATTTCGGTCGTCCGAATCAGTGATCCAGGGAACTACCTGGAAGCACTTCGGTATGCCGAAACCAATTCGGCATACCGTTTTCTGCCATTGCAGAAAACGCCCTAGGCCACCTTCCTCCCTTTCTCCCCCAAGTGGGAGTGAGGATCGGACCCTTCAAACCAACCCCATAAAATCTCAATAAAACATGGGGCGTAAACCTTCAAGTCTACTTCAAAACCCCTCAAACAAATCACAAATCCACTAAGCATGTTGTTCTAACGAAAATCACAAGGCCATGGAGCTCAAAATACATCACTGTAGCATGCTTTCACATTATCCACGAAATCCACACAAAAACCCCATAAAATAGCATGATTACATCCTAAACATGCTATTCAACTCTTTCACATCATTTCCACATTTTATCATGATTTAAACAACATTTCCATGCATTAAATCCATTTTTGCCCTAAAATGACACATGCTACTAACGGAAGAGAAGAGGGGATGGGGACGCGTACCTGGCTCCAGCGAGCCTCGCGTACCCTCCTCTGGTGGTGCGCGGCACCAACCCAACCTCCCCACGCTCGCGCGAGCTCTCCAAATGCGTGCAGCCTCCGCAGCAACCACCCACTTCACTCGTTCCCTCTCAACTCCTCTGCTTCTCCCCCGGGCCAAACACATCCTCTTAAAGCTCCTCGCCATGCTAGCCTCCCTGGAATCCCGCCGACGCCCTCAGCTGCTCGTAGTCCTGCGCGGAGGGGATGGATCTGGCAGTCCTCCCCCGCTAGTTCACGAGACTTCTAGGCTCGTCACGGGTGCGGAGAAGAGGAAACGGGTGAAGGCCTTGCACAGCTAGCTCTTGACCGAGTCAAGGCCCAAGCCCAAGCCCAAGTGGGTCCACCACAAGCAAGGTTCTCAAGGCAGAACCGACCCACTGGCCACAGAAATACACCACGGGGGAGAAACCAAAGCACAGAACACAGAGGGAACCCACAACCAACAAACACAAATTGGATTTACCATTAATAAACCATATACAAATAATAACCAAAAATCCATGGTTTATATTAAAATGGAAAAATCCAAGCACAGATGTTACAGAGGGGCATCACTAGACACCCCGATTTTGAAGTCACTTGGCAACAGGTTCCTCTGGAAAGATGCTCTGGTTGCGACCACCAAAACCCTAATTTTCAAACCTTAAAACCCTAAACCCTAGCTCCACCAAAACCCCTAAGCCTACACAAGCCCAGTCATGCCCACACCAGTCCACTTTGACCTAATCAAAATGAAAAACAAACAAAACACATTTAAAACATTAAAAATCCAATTAATCAAACAAAAACCCTAATTCAAGTCAAAACCAAATAAAATCCACTTGAAATCCAAATTAATCAAATAAAAACCCTAACTAAAACACAAAAACCCTAAATTGAACTCAAAACCCAAATTAAAACAAAAAAAACCTAAATTAAAATCCAAAACACTAATTGAACTCAAAACCCTAATTAAAACACAAAAACCATAAATTAAAATCCAAAACACTAATTGAGCTCAAAATCCTAATTAAAACACAAAAAACCCTTATTAAGCAAATAAAAACCCTAACTGAAACACAAAAACCCTAATTAAAAGTAAAAATTAATTAAAATCCACTTAATCAAGTGAAAGCCCTAATTAAAACACAAAAATCCTATATTAAAATCCAAAAAACCCTAAACCCTAATTAAAACATTAAAAAACCTAATTAAGCTAAAAACCCTGATTAAAACACAAAAGAAACCTAATTAAACTAAAAACCCAAATTAATACACAAAAACCCTAATTAAACACAAAATCCTAATTAATTAAACCTAAAACACTAAATTAAACTCAAAACCCTAATTAAAATCCAAAATCCTCATTAAACCAAAAATCTAATTAAAATCCAAAAACCTAATTAAAGTCAAAATCCCAATTAAACCTAAAAATCAAAACCCCAAAATCCCTAAAATCCCAAAACAAAAATAAAACAAAAACCCTAAAATAATTAAAACCCTAATATAAAACCAATTAATTAAACCCAAGGTAACAAAATCAAAACTTAACTCAAATCACAAAACCTAATTAAAAAAAAAAACTTAAAATCAAAACCTTAAAATCCCTAAAAATCACAAAACAAAAACCCTAAAACACAGGCCCAATTGCAAGCCCAATAACCCATTAATCCATAAATCAGAAAACTTTATAAAAGACAAAAATAATTCTTACGACAATTCTGACGACCCCCACCATCTCTGTCGAGATTTCTGGCAGTCAATCTCGAGATTTTTGGCGATTATCCTCCGCTCCTGCAATCTCCGGACCTTCCTCTTCCGTCGTGCCCCCAATCCAACGGCAGCCAGGCTTTGCGAGGGAGATCGACGGCGTGGGGGACCTCTATCGGAGTTCAAAAGGGACTCACTGCCGACAGACCAAGCCATCAGCTTCGAGCCTCCCCAAGCACACCTGAAACCTTCTCCTCCCCGCACCCTGACGACTAGAGACCCTATCTAGCATCCAGTGCTCCTTCCCACTCCTTTTGTCACTTGGAATCCCCCCCTGAATCGTTGCAGCCAGAGAGCCACCGGAGAAGCACCGTCGTCGAGCACCGCGAGGGAGACAGCGCCACCAGTCAGGTACCCCCCTCTCCCTCCTATTTCAATTCTAGGCATGCCCTTAGGTCCTTTTAGACACCTAAATCGTGCCACGGCGGAGCAATACCTCCTGTGCGTCGTCGTCCCAGTCTCAGGTGGTGGGTTCACAACCACAGGCGAGGCCCTTGGCCTCTTGGATCGAGGTGAGGCCCCCGGGGCCAGTCCTCCCTCTCCTTCCTTTTCCTCCTTGAGCCCCGTGGCTCAGGAGAGTATCCCTCTAGTCCTCTTCAGCCTGAGAAGCGCCACCATCGCTCTTGCCACCGCTGACTGACGACCCTCCGCCGTGAAGCCCACTGGATCTCCAGACATCCATGCTCTGCGCCACTGCTCCGAAAGACTCGCCGCATTCCCACGAACCCTGGAGGGCCTCCATCCTACCGCATGGACAACCGTAATGCTCCGATGATCCATCACCACCATCTTTGCCGGCGTAAGAGGTGGGAGGAGCAACTCGGACCTCCCCCTCATCGATGCCTCCCAGAGCCTCGCCATGGCTCCCCGAAGCTCTCCCAGCCATCGCTGCGCCGCACCAACCGTTACGCCACCACCAGCACCCTCACCGTCATCTTTCCCGACGTCGATAGGCCACCTCGCCGGAGCGCGAGGTGGGGGGAGCACCTCAGACCGCTCCAGTCCCTTCCAACGTGCTGGAGACTCCCACCTTGACTCCCTCCAGCTCCCTAAGCAGTTGCCAGAGCCATCCAATCACTGCGCCGCCGCTGAGCTATCGTCGGAGGTCGTGCCAAAGGGGGAACGTCGGTGGTCCTCCGACGATCTTCGAAGGGGAGATTTTTGGGCCCAGGCCCCTTAGTTTTAGGATCTTATTCTTTGGTCCTTAGGTTATTACAATTAGGTCCTGCTTTTTTATATTTAAATCCCTGTAGTTTTAAATATTTTTTTGTTTCTTCTATTATGCTTGTAAATATTGCATTCATTACCCTGTTTCTTCAAACTTTTATTTTCAGTCCTGTTTATACATGTTTTATCACACTTAAACCCTTACATCCTGTTTTATTTATAATTAGGTCCTGATATTTTGCTCTAAGCCCCCAGATTTTTTAGAAATGAGTTTTCTTTGTGTCTTTTGCATCCTAGACCCTAAGAAATTTTATAATTGCATTGTTCATCATAAAAGCCCAATTTTTATCACATTCAGGCCCATAAATTTGTCATATAATTCCCTAAACTCTTAACAAAAATCCATGAACACAAAAAAATTACATCTAGACCCCTAGATTAATTTAAAATCCATCATTTAGGATTTTAGATGTTTTCTTGCATATTTTTAATATTTTTCACTTATTGCATTTCACATCTTGCATTTAATCATAGATTCCCTTTAAAATCATGTTTGCATTGTGAATTGCTCTTTAGTTTCACATTTGCACTTATGTGTGAATTTTGCACTTTAGACCCTAAGTTTTCAGAAAATTACCTAGGTGCAATTTTCACACATCTCATTGCCACATTGTCATTTAATCCATCATCTGCATGTTAGAAAAGAAGCCACTGAATATATTTTGATCCAGATTCTCACCTTTTTTGTAAATTTTACATTTTAGTCCTTGTGTTTGTCCTTTATTGTGTTTACATCATTTTGTTGTTCTTCCTCTCCATGTTTTCTTGCCAGTAACATTTGCTTGATATTTGACATACATTTTGACATATCTCAGACCATGCATCATCCCCATACATGCATTTATCACAGCTATCCATTTAAATGACTAAATTGCCCCTATACCACTAATCCATGTACCGACATGTTAGTTTTTGCACTCAGTTTTGCATAATTTTTGTCCAAGTCATTCCTTAGCACTTTTTACACACTTAGGTACATATTCTTGCATTCTGTATAGTTATCATCACATTTGCGCATCAATTCCTCCTTTTTAAGTGAGTTTGCACCTCATGTGTTTATTTCTTGGATTTTTCTTCATTTTGTTTTCGGAGTTCCTCATCAACATTAGATTTGATCCTCTTTACTCCTAAGTTTCAGGTTTTTCGATTTGATTCGGATTTCATCGCCCAAGGGCGTACACGAACTGACCGAAAGGCCCACATTGGCCCACTTGTGGATTATTTCTTTTTTTTTTATTTTCATGACTTTTTCCACGATTCCGATGACTTGGGTTGACCCCACTTTTATCTTTTGATATCAGTATGGTTCTCCGAGTCGTTCCTTTCAAAAACACTGTCATTTTATGTGATTTTCTTCGTATGTAGTCGTTTGTCTGTTTTATGTGGTTTTCTTTGCAATTTTCCCATTTGGATCTCCATGGTGTTTTCTGCGCTTCTAATGATTTAGGTCGGTTGTATCTTTGATTCCTTTGACATTGGTGTGATTTTCTGAACCATTTTTTACAAAAACATTGTCATTTTATGTGAATTTCTTCACATGTTAAAGTTTGCCTGTTTTATGTGAACTTCTTCGCAATTTTTTCATCTTGGTTTACGCAATGTTTTTCTTGATTCTGATGACCTAAGTTGTTTGCATTATGTATTTTCTTGAGGCCTGTATGATTTTCCGAGCTTGTCTCACCAAAAACCTCGTCATTTCATGTGATTTTCTTTGTTGTGTCATATTTCGTGATTTCGTCATTTCATAGGGATTTCTTTGCAGTTTTCGCATACCATCCTGCACATCCATCCAGTCTTGTCTTGGCATTCACATTAGCATGTTTAGAGCATGATCTAGGCTTAGCAAACATTCATCCAACCTTTAGCAAGCAAATTAGACTAGAAAGATCGAGTTTCTTGGGCATACGGGGGTGCCTAACACCTTCCCCGTGTGTAATAGGAATCCTTACCCATCCTCTGGTTTGTAGACATCTAGCCTTCACATTTGCATCTCATGCATTCTATCTTTTGTGGTTTTCCTCGTCTTTCTCTTAAAAGACTAGGTGGTGACTCCTTTTCTTCGTTTCATCCTATCTTGTGCCTTCGCCATCTTGGCATGGCTGTGATTTCTTCCCTCTGGTGCGACTCCATGGAAGTTACATATATTCTAGAAGTGTGTAAAAAATGCTAAGGAATGGCTGAAAGGTCCACCCATGGAGTAAACAGTCATTAATGTGCGCATTAATGATCAGTGGGTGTGATTGCTCCTTAGGTACGAGTAGCACCATATCTTGGAAGACAATGTTTTCCTCTTCGAACTTTGTGATGATCTCTCTGGCTAGTCCGAAGTTGCCACGATCATTGGTTTCTTCCTCATCCCATGGCTCGTTGTCGTCTTGAGTTTCCTATCCCAAGGTGTCTTCTCATGGCTTGCCTGCATCCTCCTCTATCCATATCCCTAATTCGGGCATTGCTGGTGCATCCTACTCCTTTTCGTCAATTCCTGGTGGCTCTAGGTCAACGCTAGTTTGCACATGCTAGATGAGCATGGGTTGTGCATCCTCAGCCTTCATGTGGGCTACTGAATAATTCGGCATGGGGTCTTGATAGATCTGCATTTTTGGTTTCCCTTTTGCCTTCAGTCTTTCTTTCAGTTCCGTCCAAATGATTTCTCCTTAGTCATTTAGCTTATATATTTTATCCTTGATGGTAAAACACTCCTCAAAGTTATGCCCATTTCTCTAATGATATGGGCAGTACTTGGTCAGGTCTACATTGGGAGCGTTCGGGGTTGGTGCTAGAGCTTGCAGATCTCCACATTCTACTAGCATCCTGATGACATTGCTGAGTGGCTCTGGAAATGTTGGGTAGTTCTACCTCTTAGGTCCGTGGTAGCGCTGTGGTTGAGGAACGGTGTTGTAGCTCTTTTGCCTTTGTGGTTTCCCCTGTTAGGCATGGACACGGTAGTTCGGAGGCTACTGGTACTAGCGTTGCTACTGCTACATTGGTTTAATCCACTGTTGTTGGTACTATGGCTGGTAATGTGTGGGCTACTCCTGGTGTTGCACTAGTGAACCCTAGCGTTAGACTGATTGACTTTGATACTGTCCAACTTGCGCCATGTTGCCTATGGTGCCCTCGTATGTGTAGCTTGAGGTCTTCTTCTTGCCCTTTTCTTCATACTCCAGGAAGTGTAAGTCCTTTCTGTTGTAGAGGACTCTTGTGGCTCTGTTGTATAGCTGGGAGTATGTGTTGAAGTCACCCATCAGTAGGCCCGCTCTTAGTGCTTTAGTTGTGTTCCAAGTGATAACTTCGACTGCCTGGCTTTCTGGGCTGTGACATTTCGATCTAGCAGCCATATCCCTCTATCTACTCGTGAAGGTGGAGAAGTCCTTTCTTGGTTTCATCTTTTCGATGAGGAGGTCTGCAATGGTAGGTTTGTACTAGATGCGGTGGACATACTGTTGTAGGAACTTGTCCAACACAATCTTGAGGTCATTGAGGTCGTATGTCGTATGCATGTTAAACCATCTTAGCACTTCCCCTTCCAAGCTCTTGAAGAAATGGTAAACTATTAGCCCATTATCATGTTGATATGGCAAGGTGTCCATAGTGAAAGTGGCTAGTTGACTTCTTGGATCGCCTATCCCATCGTACTTTGGTGTTTTGGGCAACTTGAATCCGAACGATAGAGTGAAGTGGGGGAATCTTAAAGTGTCAAAGCCGACTAGTGCTTTCGATGCAACCCTGAACTATATGAGTGCATCTATGATGATCCTCTTAACGTCCAACCTTAAAGTGATTGACTACCTTTGGCCTTGGTGTCCTTGAATTTGGTGAAGCTACTACTGTAGAGGGGTACCGTATTGAGGAGGAAAGGAGGGTTGAGCTTGGGCATGGATGAGGTATAACAGAGTGGAGTTGCCCCTTGGTGATGACATGATCAGTGGTAGCTTTGTAGGGACTGAGCAGTTTGATGGACAGAAGAAGAGTAGATTGCAGTAGCAGGATATTGCATAGGGGATGAGAGCAACGAGCCTTGTGTTGGGAAATTGACAGTTGGGCTTGGTGGTATTATATATGTATTTCCCATGTGAGGTGTAGCTAATGGGCCCTAGTGATAGTTTAAGGGAGAAGAAGGTCCATGCCCTAGTGGAACTTGAGAATTATAGAGGTCATGATGGGCCATGGATTGGTGCACTTGGTTGATTGCCCCTTGGGAGAATTGATAGTTGGGAATGGTGTATCTCTCCCCTTCCACTTCCTCTATCGGAAAGTCGGTCCCCATGCAGGTTTGGAGGATAAAGTAGGAACTCGCATCGACCTGTGGCACTATTTGACTGAGTCATAAATGTTGAGGCAGTTGTCATGCCTGCTGTGGTTTGGACTATATCTGATGCGGTTGACTCGTAGAAAGAGTTTGTATACAGTCGGTGTGCTTCTGATGACATGGCTCAAACTCCTTTGTGGACCTCCTTCTTCATGGAATGTTACAAGCCCCCCGCCCCACCCCACCCGACCTTTTTTTTTTGGAAAGAAATTTTACAGACTCTTTAACTTTAATTTATAACCTATCACCAGTTTCTAGAAAAAGAAAATTACAACTCTAGTGTAATGGAATACAAAAGGAAATAAATGATTACAACTTGTTTAATAAGGAAAGTAAAGACCTAGGACCATTTCAGAGATCGCTGTAACCTGTTATGCAAGAAAAGGCTAAACCACCCTACAATAAAGGCACACAATACGTGTCTACCTCACATCGCCTATGATGACGGTGTCATGACTCGTCGTCAATGGAAGTAGTGATGGACAAAGGTGTTGGTCAGATAGGTGGAATAAATGCATATCTGTTCCAACAACGGAAATCTGTCCTAAACAGAGCCAATGCCAAACAAGCTTAATTAATCAAGGAAGTTTGCACACAGAATGCTGATTTTATGTGTTTTGATAGTTAATTAATTGCTTAGTTAACCTGCGCTCACACCTTGTTTGGGTTCCTACAGCAGGGGGAGTATGGCTTTTTCTTCTTTAGGGTTTCTAGCGTTAGACTTAGTGGGTTTGTTTCCTCTTCGATTACTACCCTTAGATCTTTGAGAGATCTAAAAAGGAGGCCTAGGTTGTGGGTTTCTATCTCTATAGAGGGGCCCACAACCAGGATTCTATCCTTAGGGTTGTGTTTCCTAACACACTACAAAGCAGTAAATAATCACAAAACAATAAAGTTTGAAGTATCTACTAAGGTTTACTATCATCTTAGGGAGAAGAGAGGAGTCAAAAATAACACCTTAAAACACCTTAAGTTATCAATCTAGCAATAGCAACCCAACAGGGCATGGGAGAGCGGCTTGCGTTGGCTCGATTCACTCAATCAGATTGTTCTTAACTAGAAAGCAGTTTTTCTTAAGGAACCTCCAACTTTATTGTAAAACAAATAGTTTCCACCCTAATGGTGGATTAAAAACAAACTTAAAAACCATTAAAAATCTAAAAAACAGTAGGCAAGATGTTATTTCTTTTTATTTCACTACTGCAGGTTGAGAAAAACAACACAAACAGTAAAAAAATGAAACAAAGCTTGTAGGAAAAAATGAGCATGTGTGGTGGCATGGATAAGTGTGTAAAAGAAAAATCCACAAATCATAAGGCATGTATCATCTCATCATGCCAAAAACAAAGTAAAATTATGCCAAAGTAACTAGCAAAGCTAAGTAAGGCAAGCAAGTGAGCAAGTAGAAACCGAAGCAAGCAAGAAGCCAAAATGAGTCTCATATCTCCATCGGAGTCACCTATTCCTATGACCATGTCGGTGGAGCTGACTCGCGAGGTCAAGTATGAAAATTGGACTCGTGAACCGATAAAGTCACAGCAAAGATGGTGAATCCAAGGAAGAATTCACCATCTTCGAAAACACCAAAATAAAGCAAAGAAGGATAAGGAAAATAAAACGGAGTTTCCACCTAGTCTATTGAAATCAAAAGACAAGGTTAATCGAAACAAGTGTGAATTTGATAAAGTGATGCACAAAATATGCGAATGTAAGAATCTATGCCAAATGGATGCAACATTTTTGGTCATTGCATACCAAAGAAAGGGTAAGGACTCCTATTATGCATGGGGAAGGTGTTAAGCACTCCTATACACCTGGAAATCGGTCTTTCTCGGCTAAGTCCGCTCACAGATGTGGCCAATGTAGGCAAAGCATGCCAAATAATGTACGTCCTTGAGGGATATGCAAGATGTCATGCTATGATGTAGTAAGACATGCACTGGAATCAAATCATAATCAAGAAATCCAAAGAAGAATCAAGCAAAAGATCAGAAACAGGCTTTGTATACTATCTAAACCTAGAAGGCTACGTCGGCTATTTGCGAAGGGGAAGCATGCAATATCCTCCCACTGGGAGGTCACACAACATTGACCCACTTGAAAGTCACACTTGTCATTTTATAGTTCAGTGACAAAAACTTCATCGCCAAATTAAGCTTGATAAAATGATGAAATAAATCAGGGAAACATCGACTAAGCATGAGTGCAATGTCAGGAATACAATGGAACAATCAGATCATGATATGGGCCTTTGAATCTCTCCACCCAGCTAGCTCACTTGAGGTCAACCTAAGTTGGGTTCTCGAGCCATGACAAAGGTTGAGGAGCTTCATCTGAGGTTGTGGAGGCTAATGCGATGGAGAGGGGTTCAAGGTATGCAATACGGATGCAATGCAAATCAACAAAACAATGCAGCTCATCCATTCCTGGCTAAGTGGATTTGACATCCGTTCGTCACAGGAGAGATGGCCAGCAGGTCGGAACACCGATGAACGTCAAATCCTCATCACAGTGGTTGGATGAAAAAGGTGTCGTGATGCGCAAGGTTCAGGTTCAACGACCAGAGCCTCACTTGAAGCCACAAGCGACGTCGTTGATGCATGTAGTGCAGCGACGACAAAAAAAAAAAAATGAAACTTCGACGAAGAACGATGGGAATCCAAATAGGAATGCACAGGCAAGCCACCCTTAAATGGGAAACACATTATTGGAGTGCACTAAAGTGCTTACTAGTGGGTTGCAGTTGTGAATTGCCTCGGTTGGAGGCTGAAGTTGCTGCTCAAGACTGGCTCACCGATGATTAGTTGCGATGCGGTCGTTGATGGAATGACAGTGCTCTGGCTACAAGGGTGGCTCACACACGTGCTTGGGGTGTGAGTGGACTATAGGGAAGTGGAGCTCAGACAAGGAGTTGTCTGAACTAGGCTGCGTAGTGGGATGTAGTGCGTGTTCAGCAATGAGGTTGTCGGGGAATTCTGGTCGATGGGTGTGAGGCTGTTTGAGTGTTTTGGGTCGAGTGAAGGCTCAGGGAGCTGGAGCAAAGGCCAGTGAGGCGAGAGTAGTGACAGAGAGCTCTCGTTGGACGTTGGGGGTCGTTATGTAGAAGGAGGAGATTGACATTGGCCATCGATGAGTAACCAACTTGGGCTCATTGGTTGGGATGAATTTTCAATGGATTGGATTGGGAATTAGGAGTAAAAATAGGCGTGTGATGGCCTTTTAGGATTGAGCAACAATCTCAAATCCATGCAAACCAATAACGGTGGAGAATTCAGTGGAACAAGAGGTGAAATGTCCATTGAACCTGCTAGCTGAAATAGTCTGAAATAGGGCAGATCGTCGGCTCTTCGCGTCATTTTCCTCCAATGGAAATACACGCATCGAGTCTTCGTTAGCAAGACTCACCCTGTAGTCGCACTCTGAAGTTGCACTTGACCCAGTGATGTGCCAGACTTCCATGTTCTGGGCCTGCTCCTTAATCGTTTAGGACCATATGGAAGCTGTGGATTGTGGTAAATAACGATCTTGTGGTTTGGATGGTTTTAGAGTGTTTGATGGGTTTTTGGGGAAAGTGAATGAGCACACTGCAACCATGGTGCATCGTTATTGCATCACACTTTTCCTATGACTATTGACAAATATCTGCAAAACTGGGGTATCTACACTAACTTATAGGGATGGTTGATTTTCACCATCACTAATGATTACCCATATCGACACCCATTTCACATTAAGTGTCAGTAAATATCAGTTTTCTTGTAGTGGTGGATCACCCTACCTTAATCCATTTGAGACTCCAAAAATGCCTTTAGGGGATCCATTTACTTGGATGGAAAATTTAGTTGAATAGATACACATTTTGATCCAAGCTATCCAGTTATTACCAAATCCAAAACCCTTGAGAGAGCCTATGAGAAAATCCTAATTAACATTATCAAAGGCTTTCTTAAAGTCTAATTTAAGCATTACTTTGGGTATGTTAGTAGAGTGGAGCAAATGGAATGTTTCTTGAGCCACAAGAAAACTATCACTGATATTGCATCCAAGGAGAATGGCACATTGTGAATCATCAAACAAAGAGTTAAGGACAGGGGTCAGCCTGGCTACAAAACACTTAGAGATAATTTTATAACTGTTGTTTAACAGACTAATAGGCTTAAAGTCTTGAATTCTTTTTGTCCTTCTCTTTTTAGGGATAAGTGCAATAAAGGTTTGATTACTGCTACTTAACGTGTCAATACTATCTGGCTTATAGAAATATTGAAAGAATTCTACTAGATCATCCATAATTACATTCGAAAAGTGGTGGTAGAAACAAAGTAGAAATCCATTAGGCCTAGGGGATTTCTCTCTTAGAATAGAGAAAACACATTGTTTGATTTTGTCCACTGAGATAAGGTTTCAAGTGATTGAGGTTGAGGTACCTTATAGGGCAATAGGAGATCCCAATTTAGAAAAATATGTCTAAACTGTGGCTTATTAAAAAGATAATAGAAGTGATTTGTGATAACATTGCAAATCAGTGAAGGGGATTCAAACCAACTATCATTAATGATCAGAGAGGATTTCCTCCTGCAATTTACTATCTTGAGGAAAAAGGAGATATTTAAAACTACTTTCTTTAACCATTGAACCTGAGAACATTGTTTCTAATAGATTCTTATCCATGAAGAATATTGAAATGTTCTCTTCTCAAGGATTGCTTAAGCAACCAATCATCGATAGAAAAAGGTGAGGATTATGCTAGAACATCCAATCTAAGAATGTTTGTTTCAATTTCATCTAATCTAGTATTATAGTCATTTCTATGAGAAATCTGCCAATTTTTAATAGCCTCCTTAATGGCTTTCAATTTGTATAAATTTTTTTTAATTGGATCAGCATTGGGCAAGAATTCTACCTAAGTAATTTGAAACGAGTTCTCAAACCCATCAGAAAGTAGCCAAGACCTATAAAACTTGAAAGGAAAGGGTCCCCATCTTAAAGGCTTAGTGTCAAGTCACATAGAAATATGATCAGAGATCAATCTTGCCTTCCTAGTGCAATTGAATCTAGAAAAATGAGATTCCTAGCTAGGGGGAAACCAAGAGGTGATCAAGTTTGACCATAATAATCACCTCTTGAAAATTGGACTAGTGAAGGAGCAATTGGAAGGGGAAAAGTCTATGAGATTGGATTCAGCAATAAAATTATTGAAATTTGCCATTAATGGGGAGTATGAAGCTCTGCTAGACTTCTTATAGGAAAGTCTAATGAGGTTGAAATTGCCACCTACAACCCAATTATCATCCATTAAACCATATAAATCAAGGAGCTCATCTAAGAACTACAATTTTAAAGGAGGAGTGCACGGTCCATACACTCCAATAAGCTACCAAGTGAATGAGTGTGACATCTGGGCCTGATTATCCATTTTTATTGTAGACCATGTAATTATTTGCAATATTGTATAAATGGTTTATTAATGGATAACCTGATGTTTTTGGTTGTGTGAGATTGTGGTTGACTTTCTGTGCATCTGCGTATGATTTGGGATCCATGTGGAGTCTGATTTGAGGATGCACAGTTGCCTCATTTTGCATGCCGTTCTTTCCTCTTTTCTTTTCTTCCTTTTTCTCCTTCTTTTCTCTCACGAGCCACGCCTTTCCACCCATTTTTCGTCTTCTTCTTTCTCTTCTTCCACCCGTGCCACCAGCGACGGAGGCTCGTGCCTCCCCATCTCATCCGAGGGGATGGGTGGCCGGTGCCAAGCGAGCGGTGGCGGGAATAAGAGAGGGAGGCAGGATGGGGCAGAGGGAGAGCACAGCGAGAAAGGAAAGGAAGAGAAGAAAGGGAGCAGGGGCGCGCGAGTTGGGAGAAGGTGGTGCGAGCTACTCGTGGTGTTCCACTGGTAGGGGAGGTTCACCGGAGGTTGCCGAGGCTTGCCAAAGTGTGGTAAGGGTCGCTAGAGGCCTGAGTCAGGTACACGATCCTTTCCCCTCCTTCCGTTTAGTGTTTTGTTAATAGTAGGTTAATTGCATGAAAATCAAGATAATGCATGAGAAATCATGGAAAAATCATGAAATGAATGGAAATGTGATGTATTGCATGAGAATGTAGAGATCATGCGGTTAGGATTCATGTTTGGGGGAAAAAATGTGATTTTGGGGTTGAAGGCTA
>JAMKQA010057344.1:0-11556 GCA_024699735.1 Posidonia australis
TTGGGTGGAAGGAGAAACTCAAGCAAAAACTTGCTAAAGCGCAGATCTGTTCTCAGATTTCAGCACCAGAGTTTCTCCCAAAGATTGTGTTTCTCTTGCAAAAGAAAGGTTTTCTCTCACAAAATGGGGTCCATTCGAATGGTTGCTCTAGGGGTCCTTTTATAGTGGTCTCTAGGAAGGTTACAAAGGGGTCTTGCAAACGAAAAGCCTCGAATATTCGTTGGCATATTCATTTGCAAGGGTAACAGCCCGGAAGGTGGAAGGTCAACAGCTGCAGCTTGGTGCGCCACCTTGGTGCGCCATCTTGGTGCGCCACCTTGATGCGCCAGCTTGGTGAGCCAGGTTGGTGCGCCAGCCCTGCTCACAACTGTCTGTTTTGGGCTCTGGCTAATGGGTTTGGGGCTCAGTTCAAGGGCTGATCGTATCCAAAGCAACAAAGGGACACTCATTCCTAGGTTACCTCAAAATCGGGGTGTCTACACATGCTGAATTTGGATTTTTTGCACAAAGGCCCCTGGAATTTTCATTTTCACACTCTTGCATGCATTTTGCACATTTTGTTGTACTTTTTCATGCATGTTTTCTCGTGACTTCTTCCTTTCATTGCGCACGCATTTCTAGCTTGCATCAAGCTTGGTTTTCTCATTGTTTCCCAGATTTCCCCTGTTTTCCACGTTTTCTTGACTTGATTTGGCTTTCCATTGCCCGAGGGCGTATAGTAAAAGGCTTAACAAAGCCGACATTGTCCTGGAAAGTGGATTATTTTCCCAATTTGATTTTCTCAGATTTATCCAGATTTCTGCTGATTTACGAGACGCTTTCTGAGAATTTCTCGATTTTCACGATTTTCCTCATCGCCCACGGGTGTACAGTAAAGCGGCATTCTCAATGCCTACATTTGACCCTCAGATTAACTTTTGCCCTTTTATTCATTTCTTCTCTTTGATTTGGCATGCTTTCAAGTCATCATTAGCATGAGCATTCAGAATAGGCAAGCACACACCCATTAGACCATTGACAAGTAGGAAACCTAGAAAGACCGAGTTTCTCAGGCACATGGGGGTGCCTAACCCCTTCCCCATGTGTAACCAGAATCCTTACCCTTTCTCTAGCCCGCATTCATTTTGTGCATTATATCCATTAGGCACGGAGCATACATGTTTTCTGCATCTTGTTTGCTTCTTGGTTTTCTTGTGTGTTTGGTTTTCCTCGTCTTTCCATTAAAAGACTAGGTGGCGACTCCTTTCCTTATCCTTTCTTATCTTCCCTTGGTGCTTCCGAGTCTATTCTTCTTCTCCAGATTCACCGGCTTCGCCGTGACCATATCGAGATTCCTCGAGTGCTTCCACGCACCCGGTAGAGGAGAGCCGTACAGGGTTCCACCGACATGGTCACACATGGTGGAGGACCTCGATAAGGAAAAGGTTGAATCCATGTCTACCGTTGCTCCTCAGACTATTTACTTTGACCCTAAGCCTACAAATGTCATGTTCCAAGTCAACCATTTTGAACCAGTCAGTTACATCCTTGATCTCAAGTGTGTCAGCCATTTGATCATTTGTAATAACCCATTCTTTATGGTGGAAAACTTGTGTCGTAGATGGGGTTATGAGAAAGGAGCACCCCTTGGGAGGTATGGCCAAGGGATCATCGAGCCCGTCATGGCAGAAGAAAGAAAGGAGTTTGAAGGACTCGACAACGAACGATAGCCCCACAAGGATGAATATTTGTGTGCATGGAAGCATCACCAGTTGGTAATCTCCCAAGATTTAACTAACTTTGTCAGTGTAGGTGTCATGGACCAAACTAAATTTAGGCCACCATCAGAATAGTACAGCCTTAGAATACACCTCCACAATCCAAAGAATGGGTCTGTATTGAAGATTATTACCTTGAGGAAGAACAACCCATGGAGGAGACCCCACCCTGTTCAGGGAGGGAGACTCATAGTTACTTTATGCCACCGTAATCAGCACAGTTAGTATTACCATCCATTGTTTCAACAGCATACTCAACAACAACAATTCCTCCTATCAATTCCCTTGTGTTTTCACACATAGTTTCAATCCCAGAGGCAATTCCGCTAGCACAGTCTAGTGCATACTATGTCGATCTTGCCTCGGATGACGAAGAGGGAGCTGTGGTTGAAGCTTAGATAAATAGTTTACTTGGTGATCTAGAAGTTTGGTTCCTAGAACAATTAGCCACACTAGCAGAGGACACCATAGAGAATGACTAGAATAGAAAAGGCAAGGCAATCATCATAGAAATAGAGCCAGCAATTTCCCATCAACAGTAAGACCAGTCACCGGTGATGATCCTAGAAGAGTCAGAGTCAGCACATACTAGTTGTGACCATGCCGGTAGAACCACCCAACTCCTCGTGCCTTGAAGTACACACGAAGAGTCCCGATAAGGTCACGGCAAGATGGTGAATCCGAGGAAGGACACTCGACTTGAAAACACTAAGGAAAAGAAAATATGGATAAGGGAAAGGAGTTGCCACCTAGTCTTTTAATGGAAAGACAAGGAAAACCGAAGTGCACAAAAATACGAGAAAATGATGCAAATGAAAGTAAATGAATGAATGCGTGTGTGCTTCGTACCTAATGGATGCAACACTTAGCTACTACAGGCTAGAGGAATGGTAAGAATTCTTATTACGCATTGGGATGGTGTTAGGCACCCCCATAAGCTCGAAAATTGGTCTTTCTTGGCTAATCACTTGCTAGTGTCGAAATGCAACTGTATGCTTATATAACCCTAAAATGTATGCTCAAAATCATGCCAATGCGAATGTGAGAATTAGGCGAGAAAACTTTAAGTAAAATTACACAAAATGGGTGAAATAATGAGGAAAATAATCCGAGGGACAATGCCAATTAATGTATGTCCTTGGGTAATGAAAGAATATGCATAAAGTTCATAAAACATGGAAAGCAACTATGCCAATGTAGGCTAAAATCAAATATGAAAATAGTAAAGGTTCATGAAAATTGTTAAAGATGCAAAGCCACCATGTGGCCAATGTAGGCACTTGAATGTCATTTAATCTATGCACTCGGGTGAGATGTAAACTAATATGAAACAAAATCAAAATAAAAGTACCAAATGCCAAGTGATATGCATGAAGTTACACATGAAATACATGCATGAAATGTATGTATGGTATGCATGAATATGCATGAAGTGTATGTATGAGAAACATGCATGAATACTAAGCATGAGTATATGCAAGAATAATGTGCATGAATGAATGCATGAACAATGCGTATGAGTACTGATGATGAAAGCAAAACGAAAATGGAGATGGGATCCCTGTCAATGTTTGCTCTGACCCGAGTGAACTTCACTAGTCATCTTCACTTGTCTTTTCCATCACCCAACGTTGCCATTAAGTCTTGCTTTGACGATTCGCCTCTATTGTCTGTCAATAAGATTCACCTTCTCGATTTGCTGTCGTGAATGGTCTGCACCAATTGGGCCTAAACTTCCCTTGGGCATCAGGTAGGTGAATGGCACACAAGACCGAGTCTCCTGCTACAAAATTTCTAGGTTGAACTTTCTTCTGATATGCTTGGGCCATTCGCTTTTGGTAGCACTAGCATGGTGCAGGGCTTGCAATCTATGCTCGTCAATCAGGTCTAGCTGAACATAGTGGTCTTGGACCCATTCTGCCTCGTCCAATTCAGCTTCTTCAGAATTCTTAGTGACGGGATTTCCACTTTGAAAGGGAGAACGACCTCCATACCATAAACAAGTGAATACGGTGTTGCTCCTATTGATGTTCGGACTGAGGTCTTGTAAGCCTAAAGAGCGTAAGGGAGCTTCTCATGCCAATCCTTGTGAGTCTCAGCCATCTTCTTCAAGATCTTGATTAGGTTTTTATTGGCTGATTCGACTGCACCACTCATTTACGGCCAATATGGAGATGATCTGTGGTGTTTGATTATATAACTTTAAAGATAGTCCTCAACTCTTTTTGCTATGAAGTTAGCTCTGTTATCTAATATGATGGCATGTGGAACCCCATATCTGGCAATAATGTTATTATTAATGAATTTTTCTATAACTGCCACTGTAATAGTTTTATATGATGCTACCTCGACCCACTTTGTGAAATAATCGATGGCCACGAGAATATACTGATGCTCGTTAAATGCAACTGGATGTATGGCCCTGCTAACATCAATTCTCCAAGTGGAAAAAGGCCAAGGCGACGACATGCTATGCAGCAGTTGTGGAGGAGAATGTATGAAGTTTCCATGTACTTGGCAATTGTGGCATTTTTGCATAAATTGGCAACAATCTGTTTCCATAATGGACCAAAAATAACCCAGCAACATGATTTTCTTGGCCAGGAGCACTCCATTCATGTGTGGACCATATGTGCCTACATGAACCTTTAACATCAATATATCTACCTCCTTCTTATCTACACACCTAAGAAGCATTTGGTTATAGGATCTTCTATATAGATGTCGTGCTTCAAGTACGTATTTAGAGGCCAACCGTATCAATGTCTTCTTATCTGTTACGGAAATACCAGATGGGAAGTCACCGGACTCCATGAAAACTTTGATATCATGATACTAGGGCAATTCGACTGTCGGTTCTGCTTCTTGGATGTGCATGCAATGTGCAAGCCGCTCTACACAAGTTACCGAGATATCTACTGCCTGGGCCTCTGGTAGTGACAGCCATGATGCTAGGGTTACTACTGCATCTGCATACGCATTCTTGGCCTGCTTCATGAAAGAGAATTTGACCTCTTCGAATTCGTCAATCAGCTTCAGCAAATTCTCATGGTATAATACAAACTTCTGGTCCTTAGTTTTGCAGTCACCATAAATTTGTGAAATAACTAGAATTGCATCCCAATATACTCGAAGCTTTCAGACACCTTGTTCTAGTGCCACCTGTAATCCCAGAATGCATGCCTCGTATTTAGATTCATTATTGGTGCATTCAAATGTCAGCTTCCTTGTGAAGGGAATTAGCTGCCCTTGCGGTGTTGCTAAAACTGCACCAATACCTCTTCCTCTTTTATTGACTGCGCCATCAAAGTACAAACACCATTGGTGCTCATCATGAGGATTTTCTAACTTTGCATCGCCCATTGCAAATAAGATGTCTTCATCTGGAAATTGTGTTTACAGTGGCTGATATTATGGCAAAGGTAGGTCGGCCAAATGATCTACCATCACCTATCCTTTCATGGACTTCTGTGTCACAAAGGTAATGTCATACTGCGACAACATAACTTGCCACTTAACGCATCGGCCCACTAAGGTTGGCTTCTGGAACAAGTACTTGATAGGATTGTGGCGACATAATAGCAGGACTAGGTATGTCATCATGTAATGCCTGAGGCACTGAGTGGCCCATACCAAGGATAAGCAAACTTTTTCTATGGTGCTGTATTTGGCCTTGTAGTCATTGAACTTCTTGTTGAGGTAGTAGATGGCCCTCTCCTTACGCCCCAATTCATCTTGTTGAGCTAGGACCGTGCCCATGGAATATTGTGTGGTTGAACGATATAATAACAGGGGTTGTCCTAGCGTAGGAGGAACTAAGATTGGAGGATTTGCCAGAAGCTGTTTGATCTTGTCAAAGGCTTCTTGACATTAATCATTCCAGTGTATTTGAGCATTCTTCCTCAGGAGCTTAAATATCAGCTCACATATGGGAGTAAGTTGTGCTATGAACCGACTAATATATTATAATTGCCCAACAATCCGCGTATTTCTTTTTCAGTGGTAGGGGGAGGCATGTCAATAATGGCTCTGGCCTTGTGAGGATCCATTTCTATTCCTCTCTGGCTATTAATGTAACCCAGGAGCTTTCCAGAAGACACCCCAAATACACATTTGTTAGGGTTGAGGCGGAGCTTATGCTTCCTCAGGCGATCAAACAACTTCCTTAGGCAGGAGAAATGATCCTTGGACTCTTTGGACTTGGCGATCATGTCATCCACATACACTTCAACTTCTTGGTGCATGAGATCATGGAACAATGCTGTCATGGACCTCTGATATGTCGCGCCTGCATTATTCAACCCAAATGGCATTACTCTGTAGCAGAAGACTCCTCAAGAGGTAATGAAAGATGTCATCTCCATGTCTTCTTCTGCCATTCTGATCTGGTTGTATCCTGAAAATCCATCCATAAATGATAACATATTATGCCCTGTTGTGTTGTCAAGTAGAATATCAATGTGGGAAAGCGGGAAATCATCCTTAAGGCTCGCCTTGTTGAGGTCTTGATAGTCTATGCACATGCAAACCCGCCATCTTTCTTTGGCACTGGCACCACATTTGCGAGCCACTCAAGATAAAGAACGACCTTGAGGAAACTGACTTTATGCTGTTTCATGATTTCCTCCTAAAGTTTCAACAGCCACTGAGGTCGCCATCTGTGAAGCTTCTGCTTGACTGGCTTTGAATTTGGTTTTAGTGGTAATGTGTGTACTACCACCACAATGTCAAGGCCAATCATGTCATCGTAGCTCCATGCAAAGACATCCACATATTCTTTTAAGAAAGCTATAAATTTCGCCTTTGCTTGTGGTGATAATTTGGCACTGATGCATGTTTCTTTAACGTCTTCTGCCGTACTGATGTTGACAAGCTTTGTCTCTTCCTCCACATGTAGATTAGGCCCCTCCGGGTCATTGTCGTGAGGCTGAAATTGTGAAGGCGTATTATCATCCTTTTCTACATCTGCACCATATGCCTAGGTGACCTCATCTTCCTCTCTAGAAGTAATGAGCTCTGATAGAATTTCTTGCTCGAAGGTTGGATCTATAATATCAATCGAGAGGATTTGTTCCAATTCCATGCCCTGATGGTGCTTTATGACAGTTATAGTGACTTTTGTATTCTTGTAATGGCACTATGCGACCTCTTCTGCAACTCATCTATTTGGACCAATTGAGGACCTAGGTGTAACGCCCCGATCCTAGGCAGGCTACCAAATCACAGTATCATAAGCAAAATTACACTAATTACAGAAATATTAAATAATTGTAACTAAGACTCACCTTTAGGATCTCAATGTGGGCTAGAAGCTTCGACTCTTGCACCGGAACTCGACTGCACCAAACTACACCTGAAAACCAAACAGCACGCGTGAGTGACCTCTAAGTCACCCAGTACGTGCCCCAAACACACAAACACAAAGTCTCCGGAAAACTATAAAAACTCATCTCTTTAATTTTCAAAGCTTGGTTTCTTTTGAAAATCATCTTTTCTTTTTTTCTTTTATCGGAAACAACTTGGGAATTTAATCCCATATTCATGTTCTTTTCAAAAGCCATGTTTCTTTTCTTTTCTCAAAACATTTGGAAACTCATTCCAAAACCACATTCTCTTTCAAAAACACACCTTTGCATTTTCTTTTAAAACCTTTGGAATTCATTTTCCAAAACATATCCTTTTCAATACTTGGGATTTCTTCCCAAAATCACACTTTCAAATTCACATTTCCGATCAGATCCAACCTAAAACACAATGCCTCTCAGGCTCAAAACCAAATCATAAATACTGGCTAGTAACTGGCTAAAACATCATCATTATTCCATTTAAGGATTTTAGGACTATTTCATAAGTCCAATCCTGGTCAAATCACATTTCTTTTTCTTTACTCATTTCCACTTTTCTTTACTGTTGTTACCTTGACCAAAGGTAACCAAGCACACAAGCAGTAGGCGAGGACATCATTTCCCATACCTCCCTGCATTGCCGCGATGAAATTCCCCATGCGGGATGCCACCGCCTTGGCCAACTGGCATCAATTTCTTTCATATATGCACGGGGATATGTCATTGTCTGACGCTCCATCGGTGACCCAAACAACTAGGTCCAATGACCTAGGCTCAGCCTACACCGTCGGTGACCCGAACAACTAGGTTCAATAACCTAGGCTCAGCCTACACCGTCACGAGGTCGGTGACCCGAACAACTAGGCTCAATGTCCCAAGCTCAGCCTACACCGTCTCAAGCTTGGCAACCACAGTCGTGTCTGGCAACTGGTTTCAATGGAGCCTCATACTCCTACCACGTTGTCGACACCAACCCCCGTGGTTCCTTGACACATTTTTAGTGTTTCATTATCAAAACTCTTTAAGCTTTTCTTTCCAAAACCATTTCCATTTTCATTCTTTTCCATTGCAAGATTCTATTTCCATACAATACTTGACCATCCATTGGGGTCCCAATCAAATCATTTAAAATCATGCTTTAAAAATCACAAATTGGGTCTCATGCCCAAAACCACTCACAATCAACCATTTTATTCATTTACAGGGTCTAAACCCCAAAACCACACAAAATCATCCTTTTTATTCATTTATGGGATCAAAACCCAAAACGACGTCCAACTTTATTTATTTGGGTTCCACATTCCTCCATGTCATTTGCATTGGGAAAACATCATTTACATATGCTCAACATACCTTTTAAAACCATTTATCATCCATTTGCATTCATATCTGCCCATATCAGGGCCATGGCAAAAACGGTAGACCGAATTTCAGGTTCGGTATATCAAAATCCCTTGATTTGGTATACCGAAACCCCCTGTTTCGGTCGACCGAGAGATTTCGGTCTACCGAAACCAACAATGTTGGCTTAATCTGTTAGGATTTTGGCATACCGAATTCCTCGTAGATAGGGCACACCCTTGTTCCAAGAGGCAAAAAATCACCCAATGTGGGAGTCCCGATCAGACCCCCTAAACACGCATCAGAATTTACCATAAAATCATGGGGTGTAAACCCTTAAGTCTACTTCAAAACCCCTTAAACCATTCCTTAATCCATCAACTATGTGATTCATACCAAAATCACAAAGGGGAAGAGCTCAGTGAACCCTACTGTAGCTTACACCCCCAAATCACATTCAATTCCACATATTTTCATCCTAACCGCATGATTTCTATATTTTTCATGCAACACAACTCATTCTCATCATTTTCTAATTTTTCTACAATTTTCATGCATTTTTGTCATTTTCATGGATTTTCTCACATAATCCAAACACAAGGGAAACGAGAAGGGACAGGGGTCGCGTACCTCTAATGGCACCCCAAAGAACCTTCCCACACTCCGACGAGCCCCCTCGTGCCACGGCGAAGCCTCCTCCGCCGACGGATCACACACACGAGCAACTCCCACCTCTTCATCGGTTGCACGCCGCTCCTCCTTCTCTTCTCCTCTCTCGGTCACCTTCTCTTCTCCTCGCTTGCCTCCACTTCTCTTTATCCCCTCCTCCCTCCGCGTCACCTTAGCCATCCATCGTGTCGGAAATGACGACGAGGCACGGGCCACTGGCTGGTGGTGGCAGGGGTGTGGAAAAAGTGGAAGAAGAAGACGGAATTGTGCGGGCTCGTGAAAGGGAAGGAAAAAGGAAGGAGAAAAAGAAGGAAAGAAAATGAAGTAAAGAAAGGCACGCAAACCGAGGTGACTGTGCATCCTCAAACTAGACCCCACATTGGTCCCAAATCACAAGTAGGTGCACAGAGAGCCAACCACAAGCACACACATCCATGAAATAACAGATTATCCATTAATAAATCATTTATACAATATTACAATTAATTACATGGTTTACAATTAAAATTGGATAATCAAGCCCAGATGTCACACTAGGGCTCCCTACTTCTATGGTTGATGCATCTCTATTTACATTTTTTTATTTTTTGGGATTTTCAGGTTTTTTTGGGTTTTCTGGGTTTTTTATTTTTTTTTTGTATTTTCCATAATATTTACAAAAGTTGTTGCATGCTGGCAGCAGTCCTGCTGTTGATTGATGAGATTTTTGTCGCCTGTACTGCTCCCTAAGCTAGGCTCAGGTTCTTTTTTTTTTTTGCTCCTCACCCCTAAGGTGAGGCTTAAGTTTCTAGTACCAGCTAGACCCGCCTTTCGGCTGATAGGAGATTAAATCCATTGGTTTAGCACACTCTTCTCTTGACTGAAGGACAATAATCGAAACCTGGTCCCGTGGTGGTACTGGTGATTCTGAGTTGGATGGTGAAACAACTTCCATTCCTTTCATGACTCTATTGTGCTTCACTAAGTCCTCCACGAGCACTTCCAACTATTCTTGGAACAAGATATCCAAGTCTCCGATTGCATCATTTGTCCGGCTGCTCTCTAAGTCTACCTTCTGAACTGGGCCTTCCATTGCTGCTGCTTGACTCACTGTCGACTGTCCTGACTCTAACAAAGTTGGACAATTCTACAACTGCTCACAAATTTGCTCAATGTCTCGCTCTGACTCTAACTAATCATTCTCTGGATATGACTCTTCCGGACAAATCCAAACTACTGGTGACTGTGACACTGTGACTGTAGACGAACTCTGGTTTGGATCCAAGATGCCTGCATTGGTGAAGTTAGTCAAATAGTGAGGAATGATCTTCCTTGGGGACTTTCTGAAGTGTGGGAATCTCTTCCGCTGGTACTGATGCTCGTATCCCAATCCTTCGCTCTCTTTCCACTCTTCCGCCTCGATCGGCTCAACGATTCCTTGGCCATATCACCCAAGGGGGTTCCTTTTGCATATCCCCACTTGTGACACAGGTTATCGACCATCAAACAGGGATCACTACGAACGGCCAAATGGTTGACGCACTCAAGGGTAGGAATGAAATTAACTGGCTCAAACCGATTGACACGGTACAGAATATCAGAGGGTTTGGGCTCAAAGTGGACAGTTTGCAGAGCTATTGCAGAGATCGCCTCAACCTTCACCAAATCTTCTGCCATGACGACAACAACATTGTCGTCCCAGCAGAACATGATCATACGATGAAGAGTTGAGCGAATGACCTGATGCTTGTGAAGCCAAGGGCATCCAAGCATGAGATTAAAGGAAGGTTCAATGTCAACGATGTAGAATTCTACATCAAAGTGGGCTAGACCAATTATCAAAGGAATGACCAGGATCCTGAGTGCATCGTGGTGCATATTATCGAATGTCGTCATCCCTTTCACGGCTGGTATTATGTCTTCAAACTTGAATCCGATTGCACTTGCCGTACGCAAGGGGTAGACATTTAAACTTGCTCCATTGTCTACCAACGTGAAAGGAATGCGAAAGCTCTGGTATTGCACAGTGATGAACAAGGGGGAATTATGATTGGTTCCTGATGGTGGCAATTCCTGGCTCGAAAAGGAGATCACTTGTGACGCCACTATCATACCCACCATACTTTCAAGGGTAGCTAGCTCAATGGTTGGCGACACATAGGCAGCTTGGAAGACTCTAAGGAAGGCCTCCCTATACTGGTGTAGACACCCCGATTTTGAGGTGACCAGGAATGAGTATCCTTATGTTGCTTTGGATGTGATTAGCCCTTGAACCGAGCCCCAAACCCATTAGCCAGAGCCCCAGTCAAAATATCTGAGCAGGGTTGGCACACCAAGCAAGCGCACCAACTAGGCGCACCAACCAGGCGCACCAAGTAGGCGCACATCACTGGCTCACCAAGCAGGCGCCCAGTTCTGGCTGCTGACCTTCCATCTTCCGGGCTGTTACCCTTGCAAACGAATAT
>JAMKQA010057346.1:0-13344 GCA_024699735.1 Posidonia australis
TCAACAACACAAGACTAACAGAAGAAGAGGATTCACTAATATGGAAACCCACCAGTAAAGCATTCACTGTTAAATCTTGTTATGATATGTTAAATGATAGTGGACACAGATTCAAATATATGCATGAAATCTGGGATTGTTGGGTGCCACTTTAAATCAAACTCTTTGCATGGTTAGTTCTTTGCAATAAAATCTTGACTAAGGATAATTTATTCAATAGAGGCTGGTCTGGTTCTGAATTATGTATTTTTTGCAATAATAACTGTGAATCTGCCAAGCACCTATTTCTATATTGTCCTTTCACACAGTCCATTTGGAATGCTTTTACTGATGGGTGCATTTATCCTGCTATACTTTCAGTTGAAGATTTATTTGTTTTTCCTCCTGTGCTGAAATTTGAAACATCCTTAATAGACTCTCACACTTTTGTTCAAATCTTTTTATGGTCTGTTTGGAAGGAAAGAAATAATAGAACATTCAGGAGCACTTATAGAAATTCCAATATGATTACAAACGATATTATTCCCTTGTTTCACTGTTGGATAGAATGTCTTTATCCTCATTCCAGCATAAGAGAGAGATGGAGAAAGCTTCAATGGCTCCTGATATTCCCCAGCAAAGAATGAATTACAATACCTCAACACCTACTCTACAGGAGGATAATCCTACGATATGATTAACATTTTGTTAGTTGAAATATCTACTAGACTTCCGAGTTTTGAGTTATAATTTAAACTTTTGTTGTGACAAATTTTTGTGATATTCTAGTAGTGTAATACTGTGGCAAACTTTTATTTCATTTATATAATAGATTACCGTTTACAAAAAAAAAAACGTGAGGAAGTCATTGAGCAGGAGTATCTTTTTTGAGGATAGGAGGGACGATAGAAATATGAAATAGTTTTAAAAGTTAATGCAATCATGAAGTATTCTATTAAATTTAACTCAGAAACTGGCATCATGAATTATTCTATTAAATTTAACTCAAGACACTAACTTGATGAAAAAAACCAATCCAATGATATACATAAATTTTTGAAATTTCGAATGATATTTTGTATGTTTTAAATGGCATACCTGAAATTCCCTAAGAACGGGATGGGTCAATTGTCCTTCAGAGTTTTTGAATTACTGACATCAGTATTCATTTTAATGTGAAATAAGAAAGAGGTAGTTGGTAACTAGAATCGTCTCAGCAAGATACTAGCAAGGTTATTATTTCTTTTTCTTTGTCCAAAAGAGAAATGTCATGCCCCTATCCATGCATCAACTAGTTAATTTATCTCCTATCAGCACGAATGAAGCTCATAAGAAATGAAACAAACGCTTCTAAACAAATATCCAAGTGACCATGTTTTCTTATGACATGAAAAGTTACCGTAGGCATCATCCTCTAGCTGTCAATATTGAAAGCGCATCACATTTTTTTTTATCATTCAGGTACTGGTTTGCATCTCTTCTAGCAAAATGACACCCACGCATTCTAATTTTTCAAAAAGGTTGCAAGACCTGCTTGCGATGATATCATCGATCAAAAAGTAGCAAATCATTTTAAATTCAGCACTATGTACATTAGGGTGTCCGCAGTCAGATATAATGTTTATCTACCTGAACTTGCATTTATGTATGTCTGGTGCTGAATAGTTACAACCAGATATCATCGATCAAATGTAACAAAAACATTTCGCATCAGCTTTAGGTACACTTCAGCACTAGGTACATTTATGAATCTCAGCAGCCAGATAAAATATTTATCAACCTGAATTTGCATTCCTTTGTCCTATTAATGGCACTCAAGAACTTATTACTGGGTTTTCATGATTATTCATGAACAAGAAAAGGAGCTACCTTTATAAAACTATTCCAAGGAGTCTAATGAAAACATTCCTTGGACCAGTACGAAGTCTACTTAAAAAAACACAAAAAAAAATAACTTACGATGACCAAATTGTCATCCTGCACAATATCCAAATCCACTCTAGTTCTGGTACCAATGCCACGAAAACTTGGGATATGCTCCAACCAAGGCAGTTAAAGAAACCAGCACTTGCCAACCGTACAAGAAGGAAAGAGCATGTATCTACAAACTAATTTTTCTCTACGTGAATCACCAATGTTCCAAGACAGGTGCAGTAACTGGTTCAGTGTGATGATCAAAACAAAAGATCAGCTTAGCGTTCCCTTCATGTGTTCTGTACAGCATCGCCAAATGAATTCACATGAAAGAACAATTGCATTGGCAGAAACTTATTGCTGTCAGAAAGGATCTAAACCACTTAACTGACATAAGCATCAATGCTGCTTTTGAGTGGGCAACATTTGATGCGGATTAAAGAACCCCAGCTCTGACGGAAAAACCCCAAGGACCACAACTTTCTCACAGACCTGTATGTAAGACAAGGGAGCATATGGAAGCCTTGAGATAATTAGGAAGATTGCATCATTGCGTGATGAGATTAATTGCAGACTTTATGCAAGAAGTACAGAATGACGAAGCCACCTCTTCATTTACCTGAAAATGAGAAACAACGCATCAAAACCATAATTGAAGTGTTCACTCAAGTGGTTCATCCCACACATCTCCACTCCCATTGGAAGCATCTTCAACATCTTCTTCCATGGAGAGCCTGATGTATTCTCTACGTGCAAAACGATCCCACTCCGTCAAACTTGGATCCTCACGCTCCTGCTCACAACATGGCATGCATGAAATTATTGCCACTTAATTTTTTCTTAGAAACTGACTCTTCTTTAGATCATAATTGGAAGTAAAATGAGGTACTCACTTGACGAATAAGAAATGGATCACGACTTTCATAGGCCATGAACTTGTTAAGGTTGAAAAGGATATTAAAAAAGTTCGCTGAAAGTTTACATCTTTTTATGTCACGCAATGTGAAAAAGGCCTCATTCTGCAATCAAGCACAAAGAAAAAAAACTTTTGTACATAAGCAGAATGAAATTAATGTTCTAAATAATATAAACTATGCCAACCTCTAATCAATGTTCTAAATAATATAAACTATGCCAACCTCTGGACCAATCATGTCAACCATCTGGCATAAAATATCCTCAAACAACACAGGCTCCTGGGCCACACATTCCATTCGATGCAGCTGCTCCTCATAAAAGAACTGCATTTCATTGTGCGTAAGTACCCCATTCCCATCCAAATCTATGCACTTGAACCTGATTTTAGAAGCACAGAAGCTACATAAATATAATCGAAAACATTAAAAATCAAATAACTGGATGAACACTGAACAGTAATTCTAAAATAACGTTCCAATTTAGATCAGCATCAGTTCTTTACAAATCGACCTATTGAAAATATCTGTTCCTGCAATCACTAATGAAGATCATAGAGTCTGAATCAACACCATCACTCATTCAGAATGCATGCTCAATGATGAGCCTTTTTTTTACTTTTAGAAAATAATTATTTACTTATATTTGTTAATTTCGTGACTAATTTGGATAAATGCAAAAATTGAGGGAGAAACCACACTATAACCCCCAGGCTTGGTTCCTTGACGAGATGGCAGGAATGTTGTTCCATCTCTAGCACACGATCATCTCGACTCTTTAAATTACCCAAATACATTATGACATACATTATTTGTTTTTTGCATGTGTCATGGTCCTTTGCAATAGGTGGTTAGTTTCAAGACATCTTTTATGGTACCCCTTAATGTGCCATGCTGAACTATATGGCCCATAGTACACATTTATACAAGCAATAAAATTCTTTCTTCTAAAAAACAAGACGTGTGGCCATTTACGTTGTCATGGTTCTGGAAAGGTGCCATCTCATTTAGCCTAGAATGATCATTTTCACAGACAACCAATTAAAGGCTGTATAGGCCTGTGTATCCCGTGCAAACAAGCATTCAGTTTGTTAGATGTGCTCATGTAAACTTGTGTAGGACCTTTACAAGTTCACATTTTGTATAAGCGAAATATTAGGAATTTCATCCCCACCGCAAGGGTCATTTTATCTCTTCCATCTACCCAACAACCACCGTTGCAGGGAACTATTGTTTCCTTATCCCTCTTCTCTTTCTTTCCACTTCCATCCACGACTACAAAAAGCATTCATGAATTCTGTGATATTCCCTCATCAATCCACAATCACAATTCTAGCTTACTTTCTACCTCTTACATCAAAATTTTTAATCTCATTTTCTTCCTTGTCACATTTTTCATATGCACACAAATAGTGTTTATATGGAATACATGTAAATTTTACATATACTCCATTAAAAAATGTATGGAATACCATGCTGCATGTTATTTAAAGGGTGATACAGTCTTAGTGGACAAAAGTAGAACAGGAACTAATTCTAAGTTAGATTTATGAAGGGATACCTTAGAATCCAAAAAATTTTAACTAAGCAGGACAAAACCGAATATATTGTGTAAGTAATAATACAAGAAACACAAAATAAGGGTTTGACACTAGACATTCTTGCGTAACAGTGAGTTTTAGATATTTAGGATCTATAATAAGTGAAAATGGGGATATTAAAAAGGATGCTGCTCATAGAATTAAAGCAGGATGGATACAAATCGTGAAATGGAAAAATGCATCTAGAATTTTTATGTGATAAAAGAATACCATTGCATAGAGTGTTGGGCAGTCAAGAAAAATATGTTCAAAAAGTAAGTATAGCTGATATGGGGATGTTAAGGTGGATAAATGCTAATACTTTAAGAGATAAATTACAAAACAAATTCATTTTGCAATAGGTGGAAGATATTGTTAAGGGAAATCCATTGTTTATCTATGATTTTTGCTTTTGTTTTGAAGTCAACTTACAGTTTGTTTTTGAAAGTCAACTTATAGTTATCAAGATGATATTTCCACATACCAAAGAAATTAGATAAATATTGTTGGTTGTATACGATATGTGCATATTATCCATATTTATTTATTTTTAGCCATTTTTTTCTCTAAACAGCCATATAAAATGTTTGTTTAGTGTTTTCAACATTTATTTTTTTTGAGCAGTAATCAGTGATTTTATTGAATTTAAAAGGAAATGCAACGAAACAAGGCTTATCAAGAGGATAAGCCAAAAGAAGGTACAAGACATAGTTATCATTGGATTTGGATCCGGATCTGGATTTTGATCCATTTATATATAAAAAAACCTTAACCATTCTAAACCCTTTCTTTTCCATTCTCCTATACCAATGGCTTCCTTTAGGCAACCACTACAGCCTCGTCCAGTGGCAACTCCAGCGGCGACTTCCAGCGATGACTCCGACAGCAACTTCCAGAGACTTCTTCGATGATTTTCGGCTACCTTCTTCACTTTTTCTTCCATCTACACTCTCCTAGGTATTTATTGAATTTTCTCGCGTTTTTATCATTTGTCTTGGTTTTGTGATCTTTGTTCATATTATTAACATATGTGCGGATGTTACTATCTTTTGCTCACTTTAATATCAATACTCTTGTGAATATTTAATGTTGTTTGATTTTTTCAAAATCCAGATGTCGTTTGTGCTCTTTTATCTTGATATTTATGTGGTTTCTCCATTTTTTCTTCAAATTGTTGATGTATTGGTGGATTTTACCCATGTTCATTGATTTTGATGTTATTTTAGACATGGATTTTTGTTTTTTGTTCTTTTTTTTTTCAAAATTCAAAAAGATATGGTATTGAACTATTGATTATCTCAATATCATAACAATTGATATTTGATAATAATATTGTTGTTGTTTACTTGTTTTCTTTGTTTTTCGGTTATTATGATAAATGATTCATAGGATGTCACAAGAGGAGAGCTCTCCATCAACATTCCCACCATGTACAAGAATTATCATTCACTTTACATCCTAGTATTGATCCCATTTTAACACATAGTAAATCAAGAAGAGTTAAGTGGACGATCCAATATGGAAGTATGCATGGTGGCTAACTCTTAATGATAAGAATATATTGTAATGCTTACTTTGTAGAAAGATTTCCAAATGTGATATCAAGAGACAGAATGAGCATTTGATTGAAGGCTTCCCTAGTGTAAGTAAATGCTCTAAGACAACAACATCCATTAACGAGATGTTGAAGTGATGCAACAAAGGAAAAAAGAGGAAGTCCAACATTGCATTTGGTTCTCCATAAGATAGGATTGATGGAAGCAACACTATGCATACTGATTCTAACGCTACACAATAAGTGACGAAGGTAATTGTGTCTTCAAGTAGTAAAACTATAAAGTCAATTGTCGCCAACTAAGAAGAAAGTAACCCTCTTGATTTGTTGTGTAGGGAAAATATTCGCACCTATGTTCTCCAAAGAAGGCAACAAAAATGCAAACAACAAATAGTAACTGAGGACCACTTCAAGAAGAAAAAAAAAGAATGGATTGATGAATTCTTGTTGATGTCTTATATGAGGGTGGATTACCTTTCAACACAGTCGACAAGTTGGCAGTTAAAGTACTTTGTGAGGCCATTGAATGCTATAAGAGAGGATATAGGCCACCCTTTCCATCAGGAAGCCACTGTTAGAAAAGAAGTTCAATGATGTAGTAGAAATAAGATGGAGTTTGAGGTGTATTAGGAACAATATGATGTGATAGGCAAACCGACAACAAAGGAGTTTGATCAACTTTTTAAGGAATTCTCAAGAAGGTACCTTGTACTTGTATTCTATTAATGGTTCAAGGCACGAGAATACTGCAAATTAATTTTTGGGACTTCTTGAGGATGTAATTTTTCATATAGGTGAAGAGCTTGTGGTGCAGGTATACACAAATGAAGCAGCAAATTATGTTTTTGCAGGGAAAAAGCTAGTGGAAAAGAATAACAAAAAATTTTGGATTCCTTGTGTAGTACATTGCATTGATGTCATGCTTGAGGACATTAGAAAATTACCAAAATTCAAGAAAATAATAGCTATAAGAAGGAAGAACACATCTCTCATTTATCTTCACACTCGTCTCCATGATGCATTCACTACAAAGTCTAATGAAAAAGAACTTGTCAGATGTGATGTTACTAGATTTGCGACTTCATATCTCCCACTTTCAAGTATGTATGACATGAAGAGTATCCTTAAATAACTCTTTGTATCTGTTGTGTGAAATGAGTCTAGTTAAGTGAAGAGTACCCAAGACACACGTCATGAATGCAGTACTTTCTACATATTTCTGAGACATCTTGGAAGATTGCCTAAGAGCTTCTCAATCTCTTGTTGTTTTATTGAAAATGGTTGATTGCGATGAAAAGTCAATCATGGGTTAGCACATGCATTCATTTATGTCAAGATAGCAATTAAAGATAATTTTGATAATAGCGATAGTAAATACAATTTCATTTTGGATATTCTTGAGAAACGTGTCAGAACATTTTCAAATGTCATGGTCTACTACAAAGAAAGAGAGGAAATTAATTCCCCACTTGTTGATTTCTACGAGACCACATTTCAAGAATGCATAGAATGAATGATAACGGATAGGGAGGAATGGAACCAAATCATGTTGAGAGTTGATTCTAACAAACAAAGAAAAGGAAGATTTGGTCGTGAAATGACATAAGATACAATTGCCTTGCAACAACCAAGTGTTGTTGCATAATTCAATTTTTAAGATATGTGACTAGGTAAAATTTGAGTTTGCTAACGTGTTTCTTTATTCATGTAGTGAGTTGGTGGAACTCTTATAAAGTACTCACTCCTTTGCTTAAGAAAATTACCATCAACATCCTAGGTCTTTGCTATACCATCTCCAATTATGAGAGGAATTGGAGTACATTTGAATTTATAAAGACTAAGAAACATTAACACTTGTCACTATTTTGTTATTCTTAAATTTCTACAGATATCATATTCAAATTATTTATCTTTTTTCTCTCTTATGTTAATAGACCCACACAAAAAGGAGTAACCACATGGAGCAACAAAGATTAAACAAACTTGTTTTCATCAACTACAACAAATGTCTTTATGAAAGATTTCAAATGAGAAGATTAAACAACAATGACGAAAATTTTGAGCCTATATGTATGAATGAATTAAATTATAGCAGTGAATAGATGTACGAAGAGCTACAAATGAGTTTTTGTACAAGGAAAAGGAACTCATATAGGTGCAAGTTGATGCAGCAATAGAAGCTTCGGAGTCCCATATCGATTAGATTGATTGCTCAAGCCTAACCCATTTCAACTCCAATAACATGTGATCATGAACATTCTTGTAAGAGTGGTTGTGGACGTAGGCGACCTCGTGTACGTTGACGTGGAACAAGTGTGAAAAAATATCCAACTAAAAGAAAAGAAACTGTGGAAGTTGTTGACGATGAGGAAGAAGAATTTCAAGAGGAAGAATCCTATGAATAAGAAGAGGACGATAAAAATCCTGATTTTGAAGGACAACTTGAGGATATTGATAATGATGAAGAAGAATAATGATCATTTTGTTTTTTTTTGTTATCAAGCATTGACTCTTTTTCACTATTATTTAGTTTTTTTTAGTTGTTGTTATTTGTTATTGACTATTTGATTTATTATTATTGTTAAGAACTTAAGATTGTTATGGTTATTGACTTATTGTTATTGTTAATATTAAGATTGTTATTATTCATTTAAGAAAATGACATATCAATTTATCAATGCATTATATATATATATTTATAAACATACAAAAAAAGCATGAAAAATATGTAAAATAAGTATATTTATTACTGCCTAGGCATCAGGCACCTGAGCTCATGGTAGGTTGGCACCATGATAAGTATGGTACAACACAAGGAGCCATACTAGACCACCAATAGACCCTGCAACCAGTCACGAATAAATACATCAAGGACCTCCAAAACACCCACATCAGGACACTATTCCAAAATGGAAGACAAATTTATCACGGAGATCTTGAAAGGCCAAGCTTTTCCCTCAAAAAATTTGATGATTTCTTTCAATCCATAAAGTCCATATCACATGAGGGAGGGCTCTCCAGACCTTCCTCCGCTTCCCTGCCATCGTGTTTTCAATGTTTATCAAACCTAATCCCTATTAAAAACATTGATAAAACTAATATAAGTGTAACTTTCCTTGTACATTATTTCATAAAGCTCCAACTCAAACTTCAAAGTTTCTCTTGCTTCACCCGATTTCCATAGGCTATGATCAATTTCCGCTACATCCATTTTTTTTGTATAAAGTCCAATCACAATCAACTTCATGTACTTAACTGAGATAATTCTACAATACCATGAAAGATGCAAAGGCAAATTTCATACAATGATCCTGTAGCATATCACTTTGGTGATACTCAACTATTGTTCTGCTTATTTATCTATTTAATCGACTACTTTCAAAAAAAAAAAAAACTCTGCAATGATCATCGTATATTATGTAGAAAATGAATTTCAACCAAAAGGCATCAATGAAAATCACCCTATCCTCTTCCTTTCAAAAAAAAATAATATGCAAAGGCAAATTTTAGAACCAAAGACCTAATTTTCCTAAGCAACATCCAAACCACAGCATTCGTTCAAAACAAGCAGACTGAGAAGAATAGAATGTAAGATTGACATTGTGAATACTTTTGTTTACTTAACATACTTGTTACAGAGATTTCATTTCAATAAATCTATTTTCTAAGTACCGACAACAATGATAATATTCAAACATGAAGTCTCTGACTGAATGAATGGAAATTGTCTTGATAAGTGACATTTTACATGCTGCTAAGTGACAATTTCTTGGAGCAAGGATAAGGCATAAATAAATGATCAAACTTGCATGCTTACTTTGGTAGTATAGAAATATCAGGAAAACAGCTAAAATTTATAAAAAAAACCAGTGAAAATGAGAAGGTTAGTAAACATATTTACATGATAACTCATGAAGGGAATAACAATGCAGGGATAATAAGTAACGCATTACCAATACTCAAGACTAGGCTCAGATGATTTATCCTCCTCCGCAAGCATGAAATAAACAAAATCCTCATAACCCATTTTCCCATCAGCAGTACTGGTAAACTTTCTGGGAATCTAAAGCAAAAGAATAGCATATATCAATTGATAGAATGAACATTCTGAAGTAAGCAAAGAAAAATTAAAATACCTGCAGAGCCTAAAAAAAATCTAACCTGTGAAAATATTCTGTCGACAATCCTGTATGTAAGCGAGTGACTTCCATATTTGATAAGGTTTTCTTTATCAATCAGGAAATCATGGTCATTATCAAGCTCCCAGAATTTGCAGTATATCACATAGAAGTGTTCATAAGAGAAATACCTGAGGGTAATAATATATCCAGGTGATTGCATGAACTAATGGCCAAACCATGAAACCAGGAAAGTTGACCGATCAAATCAAGTTGCTTTTAGAAGTTCTTATTGGTCAAGCCCTTAAGTTGCTATCATTGGTGTCTCATTTGAAAACTGTAACTAGAGCACTACATTTGGTGTTTCATGGTAACTAACAAAGAAAACACTAGAACAAGCGGCCCTGATGGATTGTCTTAAAAGTTCCTTTTTGAGCAGTGATTGTCTTAAAAGTTTGATAATTCAAGCTGACTGTGAATACATTTAGCATTCCATTCATAGATAAAAAGACAATGGTGCAACTCAAATGCAAGATGTCCATGAACTTCTTACAAGCCATTTCAGGATATAGTAGTGAACATTAGTCAAGAAAAACAAAAAATTTAAAAGAAACTAGAGAAGAGAAATATTCTCAATGATACCACTGCAAAAAGGCTGGATCGGTCAGTGGGTTCTCGATTCTGTTCTTTCAGCAGTTATGCTACTTTTGCAGAAGTGATCTTGATGAAAAAAATGGATACAAGCTAAAAGATATAGTTTTGTACACCTTTTTCTTGTAGAAAACATTAAGTAATTGGCTGTCTTCTTTCTCCTAACAGAAAAACTGAAGACTGGGGACAAGGCATACTCATGGTTTGGTAAAAGATGTCATCAGAATCATTGCAAAGTGTTGAAGGACCAAGTGTACAAAGTTGTCAAAAGGTCCATCCAAGGTATGCAGTAGACGTAAGAGCTTTTAAGGACATCTTTTTAGCAGTACCGTGTGTCCAATTACTTGAATGGAAACAAGCAGGCAATGGGAAACACTTGAGAAAATGATTTTTATAAAGCTCACAATAACCTGGACTTGAGATTTCTATTTTTCATTTTTTTTCCCTTTTTTTTGATAAGGGTTGGGGCCAAGAGGACCCATTGTTGACACTGATTTTCTACCCAAAAGCAAAGAATCTGACAGTCATCTGTGACAAGGCTGTGGAAGCATGGAAGGCTGGTAATTCATGGGCTGAATGATCACCAGGAGGCAAGAGTTTCACATATCCTGTACAACTTTGGCACAGTGATGTACTCAAATGAGATTATGAAAGTCTAGTACCTGCAGGGTTGTCTTAATTCATACAAAGAAGCTTTGTATTGGTCTGGGGCCGACATCAACTCAAAAGGAGGTCCATCATGGGTATATGCATAGAGTAGAAGAGAACTAGTGTGCTAGTCAGGCTTTGTGATACTTGGGCCTCTAATTGTACATGAGCATGAAGATTTTATTGTCTTTTAGAGAAAAGCATAGGGCTTGAAGAGGAGAATGATGAGCAAGAGGAAAGAAAAATAGAAAATGTAGTGCTAGCTCGCTCCGATCTAAAGAAGTGTGTAAAGAACATAAAATAAAGTTCAGGAGCCAATGTGCAGATCAGCTGAAGCGGATTTGGGGTAAAAACTCAAAGGCCCAAACTTCTATTTACCAATGAGTATGGATGAGTCAAAATATAATAATAGTAATGAAAAGTAAAGGCCTATGTGTTGATATGAAAAGCCCCAAATAATAATCAACAAATGTCACCATATTATCTGATAATAATCAACACAAACATGAGTGATCAACTAGCCTCCCAAGAGACCATATTTTTTCACCAGACACTACCACATCGAGATTTCATTTTTGGGGTATTAGTCAAGGTAGGACATGAGTCAAAATTAGATGTATGATTTGCTACATGAAAATGAGGTCTAAACTTAATCATTGTGATAGCTCATAGAAGTGCATCTGAACTTAATCTAAAAGGTTTCCAAGGTCTTTGATAGAATAGGATGTGGACCATGTTCCATATTGCATCCAGATGAGGTCCGTGTACACAATCCATAACCAAAAGGTTTGCATCCCTATCCTGAAGGCTATATCACGTCCCAGAAATAAGGTTTCCTGCATGGTTGCTACCTAGAGAGCAGGTTCTCACCGTAAGCAGGAGGAATTCATTCAATGATGATTACATGTACAAGTTTTACATTGCCAAGGAGTGTAGACAACTGGCTGTGCTTGGAAGCAAATATCATCAAATAAAATGGTCATAAAGTAATATGCAGAAGAGGAAAACAGAGTAGGAATACCAAGCTACCATCATAAATTAAAACATCACAAAAAATTAATGGAAGCAATCATCTCACATATAACCAAATATTTGGACCTTTCCAAACAAAATAAGATGCCAACTTACGCTCATAGTACCAAATGTTGATGCGTATCGTCGAAATTTCATCGACACAAGTTTTGTTTTAAATTTACCAACACAACTTCGACACGATGTCGACATATAAGTTTTGTGAACAAATGTGAATTTTTTTTACTATGTTTCCATCGACATAATACCGCCAAGTCAACGTTTCACCAACATGTGTCTACTTTTCAATTTGCCGAAATCCAACACAAAATTGATATTTAGAACCTTACTTACGCTTCCAGTAGGAAAAAAACAGTGTTACTGGCAATGTGGCATGCATACATGCCTCTAATTGATGCACAGGATTGAATTACCACAAGGGCTAGAACAATTTAGATAGAAAATAATATAGCATGTTATCCCTTGCAGTGATAATAAAGAGGAGCTTTTATGTGAACAAGCTTCAGGAAGCATAAGAATGCAAATATTGGTTAGTATTGCAACAGGATAAGCTGGAATTTTTAATTTAAAAAATGAAATGATGTTATTAAGAAATGCTGCATGATGTGAACTTCAACTTGAAAGAAAGCACTTACTATAAAATCAACTTGATGTGAAAGACATTAATCTTAGAATTGCTGTTAGGTCACCGGATACTTTAAAAAACAACTGATTTGAAATGCAAGTCCATGAACATTGGTTAATAACCATTTGTAATGTTCAGTTCAAAATGTGTACCTCAACACCTTGTTTATATCCTCCTCTTCATCAGCATGTTGCATAGCAGCAATTAAATTTCCACGTTTCAGCTCCCTGAGGGTGAGACGGCCGCTTCCAGATCTATTCACATAGTAAAATATTCTGTATATGACAGTTTCAGCTGGTTCATGGAAACAATAGATTAAAATATAGCA
>JAMKQA010057347.1:0-10234 GCA_024699735.1 Posidonia australis
CACAAGCCCATTAGGTCCACACAAGACCATTAGGCCCAAACAGACCCCACTTAGGCCCGCACAAGCCCACACAAGCCCATTAGGCCCGCACAAGCCAACACAAGCCCATTAGGCCCACACAAACCCACTCAAACTTAATCCAAGCAAAAACCCTAATTTAAAACCAAAATAAGCAAAATTCACTTAAAATCCTAATTAATCAAGTGAAAACCCTAATTAAAATTAAAATCTAGCAAAATCCACTTAAAAAAAATTAAATCCAAATTAATCAAGTGAAAACCCTAATTAAAGTCAAAAGCAAATAAAATCCATTTTTAAACCACTTTAATCCATTTAATTTCAAAGAAAACCCTAAATTAAACTCAAAATTCTAATTTAAAAACAAAAACCCAAATTAAACTAAAAAACCCTTAATTAAAACCCAAAAACTTAATTTAAATTAAAAAACTCTAATTAAAATCCGAAAAACCCTAAAACCTCTTAAAATAATTAAAATCTTGAACATCCTAATTTAAAACTAATTAATTAAGTCACAAAAACCTAAAATGAAAAAAACCTAAAAACTCTAAATCATACAAAGAAATTAATTTAAAATCTTATAATTAAATTCAAACCTCAAAAACTCTAATTTAAAAACAATTAAACTTCAAAGTTACAAAATCAAAACTTAATTAAAACCATAAACCTAATTAAAAACCTAAAAAAATTAAAAAACCAAAATCAAATCATAAACAAAATCAGAATTAAAAAAAAACAAACAAAATCAAAACATAAAACAACAAAAAATACCAAACAAAACAAAAAACAAAAAAACCAAAGGCCCAAAAGAATAGCCCCTTAAGCCCATACATGCCTTCAATCATTCTCAACCAAAAAACTTGAGGAATAGGAAAAATAAAGCTACAGTCGTCTTCCTTCCTGCACAACCACTCCTACTCTCTCCTTCCCATGTTCTGGCCAACCGTCACCATTACCCACGATCCTCCTCATTGTCCATCCCTCTTAAGAGCTTGGAGAAACCGCCTTGGGGAGGGGACGGAGGAAAAGAACGGACTGAAAGGGGAGGAAATGGGAGAGGAGAAAACGAGACTGAGAGATCACCAGAGACTAAAGAGGAGATCCTGAGAGAGCACCCATTAGGACGCCAAACCACCCAATCATCTTGGCCATATCCGGAGCTTCTCCCTTCATCACCTTGCAGCCTTAGAGACCCTGTAGAACACAGCTAGAATGCTTGCTGGAGACCGCCGCCATCGAGTATCGCCGGAGACAGCCAGGACGCCCCACCAGGTAATCCTCTTCTTTTGTCTATTTTATTTTGAATTATTGTCTGTAGTATTGCCTGGCACATTCTAGGCCTCCAGTCATGCCTCACTGGAGTCCCCACCTCTCCGTATCGCCTCCCTTTCCGTCTCCGGTGTGGGTTCTCCACCACAGGCGACGTCATGAGCCCCCTGGTCTGGAAAAGGCCCCACGGGCCTTCCCACTCCCTACCTCTTCCTCCTCTCAGGGCCATGGCGCTCGAGGGAGGGTTCTCTGGCCTCCCGTGGCCAGGGGAGGAATCGTTGTCGCCACAGCAACCTCGTCGTCGCACTGCACCGGTGATCCCTGCCGTGTAGTTTTTCGAGGCCTTCGGAGGTCCCCACCGCTAGTGGCCACACTCAGGGTTTGCTGGGTTTTTTGCAGTTTAGGCCCTATACTTTGCAGAATTGTTCTGATTGCCTGTTTTCAAGGGTAAAATGACTATTTTGCCTCTGAAACTTCTTGAATCATTTCTGAGACATTTTCTTGCATTTTTACCCAAATTTTATGCAGAATTGATTTACATGCATGTATTAATGGGTAAATTGCATTTTGACCCCTAAAGAGCTTCCTTTTGACTAGGAGGGCACATTCGACTCCAAAATCCTTCATACTCGCATGAAATGTGTTTTCCTACATATTTTTTAGGATTTGGGCTTCTGAACTTCCGTTTTCCTTGGAATTTGGGCTTTTTGCACAAAACCCCCTAGACCTCTCACATTTGCATTCACACTTTCATTTTACATGGCTTTTCACATCTTTTTGCACAGATTTTCTCGTCTTTTATTCTCGACTTTGCATATGTTTTCCTAGCTTGATTCCGACTCGATTTACTCCCCGTTTTCCGAATTTTCCCCAGTTTTGACTTGTTTTGGTTTTTCATCGCCCGAGGGTATACAATAAAAGACTTGTCAAAGCCGACATTTAACCCCATCACGGGTTATTTTTTCTCCTTTTAATTTTCAGGACTTTTTTTCATGATTTTGAGAACACAGGTTGACTCGACTTTTCATCGTTTTGACATCAACATGGTTTTCGAACATGTTTTTTACAACAATATCGTCATTTCATATGGTTTTCTGTAATTTTCTCGATTCATGTGGATTTCTTTGCAATTTTTGCACATTGTCCTTCACATCCATCCAGTCTTGTCTAGGCACTCACATCAGCATGATTAGGACACAATTTAGGCATAGCAAACACTTATTCAACCTCTAGCAAGTGAATCAGACTAGAAAGACCGAGTTTCTCGGACGTACGGGGGGGCCTGACACCTTCCCCGTGCGTAATAGGAATCCTTACCCATCCTCTGGTTAGTAGACATCCGGCCTTCACGTTTGCATCTCATTCATTCACTTTTAGTGAATCGTTTGTGGTTTTTCTTGTCTTTCCATTAAAAGACCAAGTGGCGACTCCATTTCTCCTCCTCTCTCGTCCCATCTCGCGCCCTCGCCGTCTCGGCATGGCTGTGGCCTCCTTACCTCTCCTCCTCCTCGAGAGCAGGTGGCATGGTCACAAGAATATAGTTGTAAATGGATATACTTCTAGTAAAAAGCATTATAAGAGGTGGAATGAAAAAGAAAAGAATTTAACAGCATTAGATGCTAAGAAGTTAAATATTTTGTTTTGTGCTATAAATGAAGAACAATTTAATCATATTTCTAATTATAGCACTTCTCATGAAGCTTGATATGTTTTAAAAGTTACTCATGAAAATACAAGTTAAGTCAAAGAGACCAATATCAATATGTTTGTTCATAAGTACGAAAATGTTTAAAATGCAACTATATAAATCTATTAGTGGCATATTTAGTAGATTTAGAGAAATAATAAATTCTTTGTAATTACTTAGGAGAGAATACTCACAAAGTGATTTAGTTAGAAAGATTCTTAGATCTCTTACTTTAGATTAAGAGAAGAAAGCTTCTACTATCGAGGAAGCTAAAGATCTCTCTACATATTCCCTTGAAGAACTCATAGGAAACCTTACTTCTTATAAAGTCTAAATGAAAAATAAGAAATTTGAAAATATTCCAAAGGAGAAGAGCATTAGTTTTAAAGTTTCCATCAAGTCAGATGATTCAAATGATGATCTTGCTCTTATCTCTCTCAAGTTCAAGAATTTCTTAGGGGAAGGAAGATCTCAAAAGAAGTGGCATAAAAGCTCAAACACAAATACCAAAAGAAAAATCAAGAAAAAGAAGGTTCTTTAAGCAACACGAAATAATAGTGAAGAATCGTTATCTGATTGGGATCTTGCTCACATGTACTTCATGGAAAATTCTAATGAGGTGTCACCTTTAGATAATATTGATGATTTTTTAATGGATGAACTATTTAATGCGTTTAATGAGCTTTACTTGAAATACAAATCCTTGAATATAAAATGCAAAAGTATAAATAAGAGCTTTGTTGATATATATCTTGAAAATGAAAAGATTTTAAATGAAAATGATGAATTGAAAAGTCCAAATATATCATTGGAGAAAGAAGATAATACTTTAAAAAGTGAATTGAATATCATGAAAGGTAAAATTAATATTTTAAAAAATAACATTGCATCATTGAAAATTAAAAGTGAAAGTTTACTAAAAGCAAACTCACATTCTAAATAATTTTCTAATTCATTATTTGTGTTTGATTTTACATATTTTCCTTTCTTTTTATTTAATCTACTCTAAAAAGAACCATCACTACTACTACCAGTAGTATGTGTTCCTATAAAACTAGATGTGTGGCCACTAGTACTTCTTTCACTATAATTTCTAGCATGTTCTTCAAATAATCTGTATTTAGTTTCCTTAATTTTATTATTAAATGAATCTATATAGTCATTTTTATTCATGTTATTAAAAATATCATTTATAAGTACCATACAATTAACTAATCTATGCCTAGGGTCTATAATTAACGCTAAACATGCATACATTAGAGGTTTATCCCAATAAGTATTATATTCGTTTTCCATTAATTTAATAATATCTACAAAACCTGAAATATTTCTATATTGTTGAAAAACATTTATAATATTAAATAAATAAATTAAAATTAGAGAACTTGTTGGATAATATTGACCGGATAATTGTTTAGTTGCATTATAAAATGATACTAAAAAATTATGAATTATATTAGAATTTTGTCAATCTTCATCGCTTAACAGATAATTAAATTTTGCATTATAAAACATTATAATTATATGACTATAAGGTAAACTTAAACTTAACATATCATAATTTGAGTTCCATCTATGTTGAACGTCTAACATAAATTTTCTAGGTTTTAAACTATTTTGTATACATATATGTCTAAATTATTGATATCTTTTAGCTGATGTTTGAATAAATAAAATAACTGATTTTATATTTTCTATATAAAGCCTAATGCATTCTATAACATCTTGTATAATTAAATTTAAAATTTAACAATAACACCTACAATAAAATAATTCACCATTTAATATTGGTCTTGTATTTATTTTTAATAATTCTATTACAACATTATTATTAGAAGCATTATCAAAACATATTGTATTAATTTTAAATAATATGTTATATTCTTTAGTAATATCTTCTATTATATTTACTATGCCTTTATCAAGATGTGGATGATTAAATACTTAAAAGGCAATTAATCTTTTTTATAAATTTCATTCTATATTTATCCAATGTGCAGTTAAACATAAGTATGGGAAATTATTAGGATCAGTCCAAGCAACACATGTTAATGATATTTTACATAATAAACTAAAAAATATTCCAAATAAATCTTGTTTATCTTTTTTAAATGTTTTATAAATTATATTTTTTGTTGTATTTTTAGAAAAACCTTTAAATTGTGGATTCAAATAATTTTGTATACATGATTCAAAATGTTTATTTTCAGAAAAAGGAAAAGGTTATTCGTCTTGTATTATAAATTATGTTATACTTTCATTTGCTTCTTTTGTATTATATTTTCAATATACTATATCACTAGAACTTACGTGTAATTTAGATTGTCTTAAATCAATGTTATCATCTTTATTATATTTAGCTATACATTGTTGCAATTGCCTAACTATGTGATCTACACTCCTTCCCCTAGGATATGTGTATCCTGTACTACAATAATTACAATAGCATCTACTTTCATCTACAGGGTCTACAGTTACATGTTTCCAAATCCAATAACTTTATTTCATAGGTTTCTCAGAGGTTGTGATTGTGTTGGGGTGGTTTAAGGTTGAACTGACTCCTGACTATGGATATAATCATGGTTATCAATATTTTCCATTTTAATAAATAACAAAATTGATTATAAAAAAAATCCTTAACTCACGAAACTTAAAATCTAAAAATAGAGAGATTAGAAGTAAAGAATTTAAAAAGATTAGAAGTAGAAAAATTTTGATGTTAAAGGCTAATGGAGAGTAGCAGACGCAACGGAATCTAGAGTCAAATAATCAAGTTTGAAATCTTCACTTGAGCAATGAGTGGAAATTGAAAGAGTGGAAATGGTAGAGAGTAGGAATTATAATAAAGAAGAGAAGAGTGAGTTGTATTGTGTGAAAAAATGAATGTATTAAGGAAGTATTTATAATTGAAAAGAAAAAAAGGAAAAGATTAGAAGGAAAAAAAATATAGACGTTGCAAATACAATGTTCACTATTTCAGAATATTGTAATGCAACGTTGGAAAAAGACGTTGCAAATAGTATTTTTATTTTTATTTTGGATGGACCCGACATGGCTCGATTAAAATTGACGGACTAGCCTGGACTTATAGCCCCCGACAAGTCAGGCTCGACACGTCCATCGCCCAAGGCTGGCCTGAGTTAGCCCAATGCAGGGCAACTTTATTTCGAACTTGGCTTGTTTTTTTTTAAAGCTGGGTCCGATGGCTCAGGATTGACTAGGTTCGATTTCCACATCTACTTAGTACATTAATATAATTACTTGCTTTAAAATTAAATAGGATTTTACAAATTATGCAGTAATAAAGTGGCCATAAGACTTATAATATAGTATCTTCTGATTGAATATGAATTAAGAAAGAATTAAATGTCATGTCATGTGACATATTCAAATAACATGGTATTTTTGATTTGATATGAATAAAGAAAGAGTTAAATGTCAACTCCACTGACATGCTCCGTATATTCTAAATAAATGTAGCATTCTTTGAACGTCATGAAACATAAAATTGTTACCTTTTAAAGTAGAAATGATAACGTGGATACATAAAATCAGATCATTTGGATTAGATTCCTTCACGTGGAATTCTTACCTCTCCACTTTTCTTTTCTTTTCTTTTCTTTTTTTTAACAAAGATGTGGTCTTCTGGCCATGTCCTCAGTATGCATCTATTCTTCCCCATCATAAGCAGTGAATTTCAAAAGACTCCCCATCATTCCCACACCCAACCACGAACTTCAAAAGATTTCCCCATCATCCCCAATCTGGTCGTCTCCCAGTATCCCCTCACCAATTGCACCCCCAGGTGGGTCAACATTGGAGGCTGCTCCCCTGCTACCTTTTGTCTCTGCATCCATTATTAGAGTCTAAGACCAGAGGATGGGACACATGAGCCACCCTCCCCATCTAGGGGTGGGTACTGTTTAGTTTGATTTGTGACAAAATCATAAATTAAATCATATAATTTGATTTAAACAATTTTCAAATCGAATCGAACCATTTTATCTATTGAAATTGGACTAAATCGAATCATTCAAAACCGGTCTAGTTCGATTCGGTTTATGGTTTAAGCATTTAATAAAACATATAGAAGAAAAAATGTTGATAGTGAAAAATCAAAGAATATAACTAGATATGAGATAAAATGACAATAAACACATCTAATATTGTGAAATTTAAATAGAATTCACGATTCCTGGTAATATGAAATTTTCATGTATCATGTTATGATAAAATTACAGTAATGAAGCTTATCGACTGCAAGAATTAAATATAAAACAACCTGGTAAAAGATATATAAGAATGACCAAAAACGTTTTTATTAGACTTCCAATCACAAGCAGTTAAAAAAATAACATAATAAAAGATACATAAGAATGACTATGATTTGAACTGTGATTCTAAAAGATACATAATTATATTCTTTTAAATATTTAATATACGTATTAACGTATATAGTTTATATTGGATTCGGTTCGGTTCGATTTGGTTAAACCGTCATTAAAACCACAAACCGAACCATATAGTTCGGTTTGAAGATATTCCAAACCAAACCAAACCACTGAATTTGAAAAATCGAACCGAACTGCTAAAAATGTTTTGATTTGGTTCGATTAACTGGTTTGGACAGTTTAGGTGCCCACCCCTACCCCCACCAACAACATGTAGTACAAACCCTGTTACCCTTAAATTGGTTCCACTGTGGACCTGTCTCTACTTTCTCGTTAGGGTTTTACGTCGTTTTTGTTAAAATGATGATCTTGATATTACCTGTTCCAGCAAAGCCATCCACGAGGCCCACGGCTATTCTGTTGGCTATTGGTCTGCGGCAATGGAGACTTGTTTGGTAATACTCCAATTTGATCACTATTATTAGAATAAAACAATTTCTTCCACTCCGAAATCCCATATAATTTGATTAGGAGTCAATACACAGAGATTTAGGATTATTTCTTCAATTTGTTATCCACTTCTATTCTAAATTCGTGGCTTTCAAGTTACCTTCCTCAACGTTACCGGCTAAATAAAATGCAAGTTCAAGAAAGTCTGCAAGCACATGGACAACATGATCTCGAAGGTATTGCTTGGTCGTTTTGATATTGGGTCAGATATGGATTAACATTTATTATTTTCTTGGTATTGTCTCGTTTCCTAACAACATTTATTGTGGCATAGAATGATTTAAAACTACATGGTTCTCAAGGCAAGATTATTATTTAGTTATTGCAATTTCAAACCAAATCCTAAACGTACACTACCAGATAAAATAGAGGTCCTTTTCTTTTGCCAGGACTACATGCAAACAAAAGGAAAATGGATGGATAAATTTTTTTAAATTCTTTGTATATACATCTCTGTAAACTCCTTTTATTACAAGGATATCCCTTAGTACTAAGAAATAATTAATGTACCATTAAAAACTTCTTATGTTAGCATATATACCCTTCTGCTAATAAAACTTATATTTTTGGTTAGTTTGACAGTTTGACTATTTAAAGTGATAAAAATATCCTTCTCAGTTTGCGACTGAATTGATTGGCCAACGCATTTGCTTCAGTAAAAAGTTCGATCTTTCACCACTAGCAGTATTCTCGGAATGAAATGAAACTCCATTCTCTCTTCCCAAACTATCCCAAGAAGGTAGAGGAGGAGGACGAAAAAGAAGCTTAATTACAAGGTTGAGTGCTGTGCTCTTTGAAACTCTCCACCAAAATGGAAGCTGGTCCTAACTTTTAACAACCAGAGCTTTTTCCTCAAAAAAAACCCACCAACCACCTGTCAACGCTTGAAAAACCCATAAGCAAAATCTAAATTTTTCATTATCAAAACCATGAAAACACTACAAACCAAATGAGGACTGAGTAGATTAGTCTAGTGTGGCTTTTGCTACGAACAAAAACTATCACTATCGTTATCACCACTACTACCAATGGTACTTTTACTGTGAAGGAAAACCTAACAAGGGAAGACCAAAAAAGTTATTTTGGTCACTTTAAGTAGTAAAATGGTCAAACTAATGGAAACAGTAGGTTCTATTAGCGAAAGGATATACATAATAATGGAGGAATTTTTTAGAGGTATATTAATTATTACCTAGTATTTAGGAGTATACTTGTAATAAAAGGAGTTTATAAATGTATATATGCAAAGAACCTTCTTTTTCTTTGCAAATAATTGGATGCTTGACTGGTAGGTAGCATGGAGATAATAATGTTGTGTACGTAAAAAAGAGGGAAAAATAAAAATAAAAATATATTGATAAAATACTATAATACCAAAAACTTCCAATGAGTTCATGGGCTTGGCCCAATCCATCTATTAATACTGTTCTGCATTCCGACGACCTATTCTTTGCACTTTTCTTTTAGTTGGTGGGTTTGTTTGCTTTTTTCAGTGTTACAGTAATAATAGATTTTTTCAACTCAAGAAAGCGATCGTGACACTCGACAGGAGAAACTACGTGCCAATTTAAGAAGTGGTCTGCAACGACAATTTAAAAATTCAATAATTAAAAACATTGATATTGGTTTAGGCCATAGAGTTCTCATTTATAAGAGAAGCAGAGACAAAAACAATACTGCTAGCTCATTTTATTGGAAATGGAGGACTGGGAGTCAATTCCCTGAAAGGGTTCTGTCTAATTGCACAATTGAATACGGCAAATTTGATGCACAACCACCTTTATTGTTGCTAATGTTGGCAATTAATTATAGCTAGTAATGGACACTTCACACTTGTCATCAACAGGGACTCGTGTATACAATTTCTAAGAATACGTAAAAAAAGGAACTTGAACGAGAAATGAATATATAAATATTAATTATGCCTCCTAAAACCTATCATTGAATAACGTTGATTTTGGGATGTCTATAGTCTTTACAGCACGGAGAACGCGGCGGAATTACACACTGGCATGTCTGGAACAAGCTAAGTTTTCAAAAGCGACATAAACATAAAAAAAGAATGGTATCGATATTAAACATAAACCTTGATGTTGACCGAAAACTTATCTAAATCGTGACAATGCATTAATGCTTGAAACCAAGAAAATATAATTTTAAGCAACTTCGTTCAAATAACCATTTGGCTCTAAATTCTTAGTTTTTTTTTGTCAATATTGGAGAATGCACTCCCGCAGGCACCCGTTGTCAAGTAGTTGCATTCATGTTCTCGTCCTCTCCCTGTGACGAACAAGTCCATAAATCTGCATAAAACCCAAGCATAGCTAGACATGGAAATCGGGCCGGGCCGGGCCGGCCC
>JAMKQA010057348.1:0-12726 GCA_024699735.1 Posidonia australis
AAAAATGAAAAAGATGACGCAACATAATAAAAACAATTAATAGATAAGTAAACAAGTCGACAAGAATAAGTGATATTCCTAATAAATAATCAAGCAATCAAGGAAGAATGCTTAACATATGATACAACTCAAAAACAAAAAAAAAGTGATTTAGAAAGATTGTCATGTTACCTTAGATTTGTTCTTGGAAAAATAAGGAATCAAGAATGGATTTAAATCCTTCAAAATTCAAAAGCATATCATGTTGTCCGAAGTTATGGGTTGTATAGAACTGAAATTCTGTATCATCAACAAATTTTATTGTTTCAGTGATCAAAGAACCATAAGTACAATATTTTTTTTAAATTGACAATAATAATAGAAAACTGAAACCTACCTTTATAAAATAGTGAATGACAAAACTACATTCCACAGAGGCTTAAATTCTATCCAGTTGGTAAAATAAATGAACGAAGAGGGAGAACAATTACAAAGTCAAAATATCCAATAATCCAGAGAAGAAAGATTATTTAAAACCTGCAAAAAAAGAATGTAAATATCAATTATCCATTGTGGCATTAATAGATGTGTTGATGGTAATGATCGAGATGGTAAAAATATAAGGACCACTGACGTTATCATAACATCCAAAAAAACATATAAAAATTATTCTTTCCAACAAGTCATTGATAACTCCAAGTTTAAAAAAAACTACGTTTTTTTTTAATTTGACGCAAAAATTATATGTGTTGATTCAAAATGGCATTCAGGATTTTCTTATATGTGTTGAACTAAGTCTTTAGATATATATTTTTACATGAAGTTAAGCAATTCCTTGACAAAAAAAAAAATGCATTTACCACTTACCAGCATAGCAGCACTATTGTTTGTTCTTTCAATCATTCATTCATTGATTTCATTCTATGTTAATATCTAAGCTAGTAAGCAACATCATGATGGCATGAATACTTGAATAGCAGAAGAGCAGAACAGGCAAGCCTGGCGAGACGGCGGCACAACGGAGGACGGGAAGAGGGCGTAGGCGGCAGGGCGGCTAGTAGGCAACTAGGCAAGCCTGGCGGAGTGGCGGGTGATGGGGACTGTGGACTCGACGACTCGTGCTCCGAACTTCGGTGGCGTGTTGATGGCTTGGAAGGTGCAGTGGACTCGTGTCTCGTGCTCCGATGGTGGCTTGGTGCCTTGTGGCCTGGCGGGTGCAACGCAGCAGCAAACTCGTGCAGTCGTGCTCGGTGCAGTCCGATGGTCGACAGTCGGCTGGCAGCTTGGCTGGTGCAGCGGACTCGTGCTCCGAACTCCGATGGCAGCCTAACGAGTGCAGCGGACAGGGTGCTCGGTGCTCCAGTGGAAGAGGATGAGAGGAGAGGGCGGCGCCGATTCTTAGTCTTTGCCCTTTGGGTAGAAGAGAAGACGAAGAGTTTCGCGTAGGAGGGAAGGAGAAAGAGCAACCGACGTTTTCAACATTTGATGGGGGCTATTTACAAACTCATATACATAGTATAACGAAATTTTTCTTAAGTCTAGTGGGGGCAAAGCCCCCACTAGCCCCCACCTGCATCTGCGCCTGCTTTCTCATATGACTAACACCACCTTAATTCATTAGATACTATTGTTGCTACTATGGATTTAATGACTCATTTGAGAGCAGTAATCTTCTCCTAGGAATTAGATCTTCGAGTGGGATGAGAGATCAAGAAGTGTTACTTCCTCTACCATCGTCACATTCGTTGTTGAAACCAACACCACCAGATTACGTTCTCTTTCATTCAACGTTCAACTTCATGGTGACAATAGAAGATTAGAGGGATCAAGAAGTGCACACATTTAGGTTGTTCCTCCACTCCATTTCCTCCATTCCCTCGCTATTGTTCCTTTTCTCATCCTCCAATGTCTTCGTTGTAACTCCTGACTTAATAGAACTCGAGAATGCCGTGAACGTAGGAGAAGAAGCAAAAAAAGGTTTGGATCAGATATTCAAGAGAGAAGGACGAGGAAAGCGGCTATTATAGGCAGAGGAGTAACGCACGTAGGGGGCAAAATGGTCCTAGATGCTCATTAGGGAGCTACAAGGATTTTCCCAAGTAAACACAACTTAGAACTCTCATGGGAGTGGTTATTATTGAAAATTCGAGAGAATCTGCTACGGTTTCAACTCCTATGCTTTAAACGGAGTCCAATTCCATCAAACAAACTATAATGTCCCGATGCTACACAACAGTACAAATACTACCTAATTAATATATTAAATCTAAATTAACAGAAATAAGTAACTAAATAAACAGAACTAACTACCCAGACCTATGTGTGGCTAATGTGACTCCAACAATTTACACCAAGATGAAACTACGCTCCCAACTATGCATCTGCAACAAAACAATTAAAAATCCACACGTGAGTGACATCATTGTCACCTAGTACGTGCCCCTAAACCAAAATCGACGAAAAAACCTAAGCAACTAACAAAATGCGAAGGAAAACCACAAAAACCCTACAATACCGAAAAGCCATGCACGTAATTCAGAAAATCATTTATAATCATCTTCTTTCAAAACTTTTTTGTCATTTTCTTTTAAATCTCATGCATTTTTATAAATCATTTTAATGCATTTCAAAAATCAATTTCTCATCTAGAATCAAGCCCAAACACAAATCATTTCATATCTCAAAATACAGTAAACCACGGTTGGAAACTAGCACAAACCACAATTCTAAATCCGTATCAGAAACCTGTTGTATCACCTTGGCCACAGGTGACCGATCTGACCACAAGTAGTTGACGAGGCTCCATTCCCGCCCATAGTGCACTATTGTGGTGAACCACCCCGTATAGGAATTCAACAGCCCCTCGTCGCAACCTCAAAGTAGCATACCACATAGGTACAAGCACAAGGAGCATCCTCACAACACCCCTGGTGCCTGGGTACTTGGGGACTTTAACTCCAGATCCAACTAATACCGGCACTAAGAGTAGTCTAGGTCTACCAATACCCCAAGTTCTGTAGTATCACAACAGTCAGAAGGCTCACTCCTCGAACCAAAGCTCGACAACCACAACCTAAGATGTGTCCCCGACTACATAGAGGTCTTACTACCCCTTTTCGGTTTGGTCTTTTGACTCACGTGATTCCTACAAAATCTCGAAATTCTCTTTTTAAAACAAATGGAGCTTCCTCTTCAAATCTCTTTTAAAACTATTTTTCAAAATCATTCGTCATTATCAAAAACCCATTTCAAATCATTTATTGCCTTCAAAGGTCAATTTCCACACTTATATACCCATTTATTGGCTCACAATCACCTTTCAAGTATTTCCTATTTATTTCAGGAAATCATTTTAATTTCACACAATCATTTCTTCAAGTATTTCTTATACATTATGGAAATTTATCCACAAAACCCATCTCTCACATATTTTCCATGCGTTTATAAGCATATTTATCTCAGAAAAACACTGAAAGCAAGCCATCTGTATTACTGAAAAAAACCAACTCACGTCGACGATTCGTGCCAGGTGCCTCTGTGACCTGGTCGTGCTCTGGATTCATGCTGGAAGGATCCACCTTCCAGTCATGCCATATGTTTTACAAGTAACTCAGAAAACCAGTGCATATGAACCCAACTTGAAAATCTTTGTAAATTCTTTATAAAAACATATAAAAGCATGCTCCATACATCCAGGCATATCTTTAAACATTCAGAGCATGCAAAATAACTCGTCAACATATTTATAACACATTCATGGAATAATTTCATGTATTTCTCATAAATCAACCTTAATTTTCAATAAATCATGGATAATTCCCAGCAAGTCCCAAAAATCATCATAGGCATGCAAACCCATAAAATTCATGCTTTCATGTTGATCTCCTCATAAAACTCAATCCTAGGCATGATTCTAGGAATTAAAAGAGAGAGCAAACACGTAATGTTTGGAGTTCATCGGCATTTTCCTTTTTCTGGTGAGCCTCCGACGAGTCTCCCTAGCGTTTGCACCTACCAAATGACATGGTCTCCATCGGCGACGGCTTTCCTCCAACAGTTGGTGGGTTTCCGACGAGATCCAATAGTTCCTCCTCCCTTTCACTCCCTTAGTCTCTCTCCCAACTCTCTCTACTCTCTCCCAACTCTCTCGTCCTACCCTTCTCTCCAACTCACCAATGGGTATTTTAAACACCCACACGCACCCTTGGTCAAAAGGGAAACCTCATGACGAGCTAACTCAAAGCTTTAGGCGGCTGGTCGACAGAAAAAGCGGAGGACACATGCACAGCAAGAGATCAGGCGATGTTCACTATTTTCTGAGATTTAACTGTTCAAGTTGCGCATCGCAAAATCGCACCACCAATTTGCGTTGGTCTTCCGTGCTTATGGGACTCACCTACTAGACTCACCTCTTTTTCTGTGCCTACTGTACTTGCCTAGTGGGTTCGCCTGACTCTTATTGAACTGTGCAAGAGAGAAAACAAGAGCTCAAATCTTGAAAACCATTTACAAGAACAACTCAAACATCAACATACAATCCCATAACCACAAGAAATCACATTCCAGAACAGAACACTGATATGCAATCTCATTATCAAAATACATTGTCTTGCCTAACCCTTATTGAACTGTGCAAGAGAAAAAAAACAAGAGCTCAAATTTTGAAAACCATTCACAAGAGCAACTCAAACATCAACATACAATCCCATAACCACAAGAAATCACATTCTAGAACACAACACTGATATTCAATCTCATTATCAAAATACATTGTCTCTAGTACAATCCCTAGATATTACATCCTACCTCCTTTAAACAAATTTTATCCTCAAAATTCAGTACTAATAGAACAAGTGGGGGTACAGGAACTGCATGTTTGCCTCTCGCTTCCAAGTAACCTCCTCCATGCCTTGGTGCTACCACTGGACCAGTACAAGAGGGATTACTTTGTTTCTTGAGGATTTATAGCTTTTGATCAAGTATCCGCACAACGTCTTCTACCATGGATGGATCTTCTTGTAGCTCTCCTGGCTGAACTGAGATCACTTGGGACGTATCCACCAAACACTTCCGTAGCATCAAGACGTGGAACACATTGTGCATGCTTGAAATCTTTAGAGGTAGATCCAACCTATAGACAACTTCTCCGACTCTTTCGGAAATATCGTAGGGTCTAATGTAGCGAGGACTCAACTTTCCTCACTTTTTCGAATCTTGCTACTCCTTTTGTTGATGATACCTTTAAGAAAATGAAGTCTTTTACCTCAAATTCCAAAAGTCTATGCCTTCGGTCAATATAATTCTTTTACCTGTTTTAAGCAGTCGTCAATTACTTTTTGATCAGATCTACTTTATCAGCATACTGCTGCACAATCTCTGGGACCACGAGTTGTCTCTCACCTACTTCATTCTAGTAGGTCGGTGTCTTGCAAAGTCTACCATACAGTGCCTCATATGGTGCCATCCTGATGATGGAGTGATGACTATTGTTGTAGACGAATTCAATCAATGGAAGATGATCTTCACAACTCCCTCTGAAGTCTAGAGTGCAGGTTCACAACAAGTCTTCCAAAGTATGAATAGTCCTTTCAATCAGCCTGTTTGTTTGAGGATGAAAGACTGTGCTGTAATTTTGTATGGTGCCAAATGTCTCCTGCAACGCCCCCTAGAATCTCGATGTAACTCTATCAGATACAATTGACAACAAAACCCCATGTAATTGCCTTATCTCAACTACGTACAACTCTACCAACTGTGGTAATGGGAGATTTACTCTCATCAATAAGAAATATGCTGACTTTGTGAGTCGATCAACAATCACCTAGATCACATCATTTTTTCTTCTGGTCTTGGGTAACCCTGTCACAAAATCCATTGATATATACTCCTAATTCCAGACCGAAATATCCAGAGGTTGTAGCATTCCTCCAGGTTTCTGGTGTTCAATCTTGACCATTTGGTAGATTGTGCATCTCACCACATGCTTAGCATTCTCCATCTTCATTCCAGGTCACCAAAAATTTCTCTTGAGATCCTTGTACATTTTAATGCTTCCTGGATGAATATTATATCTAGACCTGTAGGCTTCATCTAGCAATCTCTGTTTCACTTCCTCCACCTGAGACTCATACATGTGCAAGTCATATCTGAGTCCTCCATCGGTACCAATAAGAAGTAAGGAACACCTCCCGCCTCTAGTTTCCCCTAAGTGTCTCGCACAAAAGGGTCTAGTTGCTGAGCAACCATAATTGCCTCCAATAATCTCGGATGAATAGATAAATTCTCCATTCAAGCTTCAATACGTGCTTGAGGCTATCTTCGAGGTTTGCACTCAATCAATTCTTCTAGCATGTGCCATTCCTTGATTATTAGACTGGTCATAGTGTGAGTGCGTCTGCTCAGGGCATCAGTGACAACATTCGCCTTCCCTAGATGAAAGTACAGGCTGAAGTCGTAGTCCTTGAGATATTCTATCTATCTTTGATGTCTCATATTTAGATCCTTTTGAGTGAAGATATATTTCAGACTCTGGTGATCTGTTGTAACGACCCCCAAGTCACTATCACAAAACCTAGCTATAAATTTTCATTTAATTATTTGTTTTATCTTTATTATTAACCAACAATTACACTAATGATGTAACTAGGGCTAAGTACTCTCAATAGGAAATAAAACTAATAAACAACAGAAATAAACTAAACTAACACTCACATGGATCCCTGATGTGTGGTGTCGTGACCCTTCCCATATGCACTAGCAACAAACAGCTACTATCTTGCACCTGCCAAAAACACACAAAACAAAGCACACGTGAGTGACCACTCAACGGTCACCCAGCATGCACCTCACCTACAACTCCGCAACCGATGCTGAGGGCAACCAAGCACAGGCATCACACCTGGATGCCGACAAACCAAAAGGGTAATCCACCGACGCCCATCACACAAGAACTGACATCCCTTTCGGATGTGGCAACACTAAAGCAGGCAGTCTATCACTGCCCAGCAGGCCACAAAATCACAAAACCATGCCTTTAAAACCATTCTTTCTTTTCCTTTGCAAAATCATGTGCGTGCACTTTTAAAACCTTTTATGCATGTTCGAGAAAGCTACTCTTGCCATCTCAAGCCCAAAACAATACCAAAAGCACAACTATAGAGACTCTACTATGTACAACATGGTCCCTTCTAGACCCAAACACACACCAAGTCACGGAGCCTTTGCTCCCAAAACAACAGAGCCACTGCTCCCAAACGCTGCGCCTCAACAGGCGCCAAAACCACGACCTCTAATAGGCCCAGAGTTTGATTTTCCAAACCAGGACTCTGCACAAACACAAGCACAAACAGTGTGTCGAACTGCCGGATGTCAAGCAGACAACACTAGCCACAAGCAGTCCACCAAGGAGCGACCTCAGTGTCTGCACTTCCACGACGTGCCACCCTGTATAGGAGTCGCATTGTCCCGCGATTCTCCCGCCTGGATAACCCTCAACAAAGCCAACCCCTCCTTGGGAATGCAGTCCTGTCTCTCAGGACTCTACCAACTACGAGGCACGCGTCCCACCCGCACTGGTCACCATAGGGTACGCTTCCTCACGGCGCCCTCCACACAGTGATTAGGAAGGAGTCTCATAGCTCCACACTTGACAACACTCGAGCCTCAGTGCTCACAACGACAACAGGAGTATCATACCTCCCCGTCATGCCACGAAACACCTCAACCCGTGGACCACAACCCTAGCCTTGAAACGACAGTCAATGAGTATCATACCTCCAAGACTCGACGAATCTTCGCCTTAGGTATCTCGGCCCCAAACGCAAACAAAAAGCATTGAAAAACTCTTTCCAAAATCATTTTCAAATTTGTACTTTTATCTTAACAAAACTCTCCTTTGGAAAACCTTTTCAAAATCCTTAAATGTCCTTTAAAACTCAAGCAACATTGTGCCCAACAGCGGCATGGAAAACCAAAGGCCGAGAAACACAAACAAAACACAACCTCGACAGTTCACCTGTCAGGCCTAGGCAAAAGTACCATGGGAGCGTTTGGCTTCCCAAGCACCACGCTCAACCCACGACCACAACCCAAGAAAACACCAACAGCAAAGCAAACACAACCAGAACTCCACGCTCTCGCACCAAGTGTAAAACACCTACTGGCTCGTGTCCATTGGGTGCACAACCAGATCGGCTCAAACACCCAGAATAGTGTCACTGAATACTCCATTCAGTGTACCACACACAAAACCACACAAATCCTAGACCAAGGGATGCTATCATTATCCTTAAAGTTTAGTCTAAACCAATTGGGGAAAAACCTATTATTTCTAAATCATTTCATCTTTTGTTCTACCCATACACCAGGTGGAATCTTGTTAATTCGTTTTAAGGCAAACCCTAGACCATTCTAATGATTATCCTAATCATTTATGTTATTATATTTATCTCCCCAAGATTAATATATATATATATATACATATATATATATATTAATCAAAACATAAGATAATTTAATGCAGGATCAGGGCGTGAATTGGCAGACCAAAATGGAACGGTCGATCGATCCTGGGCTTAGGGCGGAAAAACCACTCGGTCAATCGAAAACCCCTAATTCGGTAGACCAAAAATGGTCGGTCGACTGAACTAGAATTTTGTCAACACCCAAGACTCCTAGAACGGCAAACCGAATAAATTCGGTCAACCGAATCAGGGATCAAGGGGACAATTTGCAATAAAAATGGCATACCGAAATAATTCAGCATTCCGAACCATGCAAACAATATATCAAAATGAAAATCTCAACAAGATCTTCCAAACCAGACAAACAACACCGAGATCCATCAAGCGAATCTAGAGAAAACAATAGAAAACACAAAGGGGACACAATTCACCCCAAACCATAAATATGGCCATAAATGGCCCATAAATGCACAATAATTTCTACAAAATTCACTACAATTACCAGCACACTAACATGCACTTATGGTAGAAATTTGGAATCAAAATAAAATCTACGGAATGCGTACCTCCACTAAAGACGCGGTGACACGAGATGGACGGCGACGCTCCTCTTCCAACCACGAGCTGCTCCTCTCCTCCACGTGATGAGGGCGGCACGGCAACGGCTGCATCCCCCTCCTCCCCACCATCTCCCTCTCTCTCTCAACCCTCTCCCCCTCCTGCCTCCCCTCTCTCTTTTCTCTTCCACTCTTACATGCAGGAGGAGAAGAAGAAGAAGAAGTAGAGGAAGGGGTGGGGTGGGGCCCGGGGAAGAGAAAGAAAAGAAAAGAAAGAAAGAAAGGAAAGGAAAGAGAAAGAAGGAAAAGAAAGAAAGGAAGCCACAAGCACGAAACCAAACCATGCGACCTTCCACATCCATGTGACTCGTTCCACCAGGGACCCGCCACCAAACTACCACGACCCAGGAGAAACCCACAAAAATCCTATGAGGGCTAGCACAGCACCCGAACCACACTACACCAAAAGATCAGAAATCCACAATTCAAGCGTTAGACACCACTGAAAACGTGTCCCACATTAAGCATTGGGACCCCAAAAGCCTAACACGCCTGAATTTCACCTTAATTAACTAGAAGGAACAACACAGACTTGGGGAACTCACCAGAGCCACCCCAAAACAACAACACACTCCTGAGAACCCACTGAGTCACCCAGAGACCACAATAGACAGTTGGGGACCCACCGAGTCACCCAGAGACCACAACAGACATTGGGGACCCACCAAGTCACCCAGAGATGACAAGAGAATGGAACTCAAAGCATTCTCCGCAATCACCACAAAGACAACAACAACCATACATTTGGGAAGCCTCACGCTTCATCCAGATGCAACAATAGGAGGACGGAGCTGCAGGCATCCTCCCGCACCGACACCAACAACAAAAGACAGACGACCGACGACGACCACAACTACCAATAACAACAAACACCAGTAAAAACATACAAACAAGCAAACATCAACAAACAAATAAACAAGAAGTAGCAACAACTATGGAGAGTACGTATGAGGCAGACAACTGCGGCACCCAACCCTCCACAGTAAAACACCAAACTGCCCAACACTAGGTGGTAGCTAACCCCCTTAAAGGAAACACGTCATCTGGTCAACAGATAAAGGTCGCCTAATCCCCTTCAAAGTAACAAGGCACCTCCTCAGCAAGCGCCCTGCCTCCACGCAGGTGTAACACACCAAGTAGACCAGGATCCTCAGCAGACGTGAACAACCTATGGGCAGCGCGACTTGTCTGACCACACGCACCACAGGGTTTCCTACCCTGCCAATCAGCACAGAGTCATGCCTAGAAAACAACCACCACCACACCCACAGGCAACACAGTGCTTAATCCACGCAAAACTTGTGGACAGCAGCACAACACACCCTACGGAGTTGAGGAAATCCTAGCAAACCGCTCCACAGAAGTGAATGCCACTTCACGCTCCGCTCCCGACTACTATCTCTCAAGCAACTCTACCAAATCAGCGATCACAAGATATCCAACCACTAGGAATCCTTCCAACAAGGAGTCGACGTCCTTCTCCAATCAAGAGTACATACCGTCACTCCCAGATTCCTCGTGGTCCCTCGTATACAATCCTCACCGAACAGGAGCCAGAGTCGAAGACACTCCTCAACACCGTAAACAGAGAAAATCAATAAAATCAAGGTGTAGGAATGCATGATATGCAATTCTACGGAGTCACCCTACCAGACATCCCTAGGCTAGTGCCCTTAGGTGGACCTAAGCTTTGATACCAACTGTAACGACCCCCAAGTCGCTACCACAAAACCTAGCTACAAATTTTCATTTAATTATTTGTTTTATCTTTATTATTAACCAACAATTACACTAATGATGTCACTAAGGCAAAGTACTCTCAATAGGAAATAAAACTAATAAACAACAGAAATAAACTAAACTAATACTCACTTGGATCCCTGATGTGTGGTGGTGTGACCCCTCCTATATGCACTAGCAACCAACAGCTACTATCCTGCACCTGCCAAAAACACACAAAATAAAGCACACGTGAGTGACCACTCAACGGCCACCTTGCACGCACTCCACCTACAACTCGGCAACCGATGTCGATGGCAACCAAGCACAAGCATCACACTTGGATGTCGACAAACCAAAAGGGCAATCCACCGATGCCCAGCATACAAGCACTGACATTCCTTTTGGATGCCGCAACACTAAACCAGGCAGTCTACACTGCCCGACAGGCCACAAAATCACAAAATCATGCCTTTAAAACCATTCTTTTCTTTTCCTTTGCAAAATCATGTGCGTGCACTTTTAAAACCTTTTATGCATGTCCGAGAAAGCTACTATCACCATCTCAAGCCCAAAACAATACCAAAAGCACAACTACAAAGACTCTTCTCTATACAACATGGTCCCCTCTGGACCCAAATACACACCAAGCCACAGAGCCACTGCTCCTAAAACAACAGAGCCACAACTCCCAAACACTGTGACTCAACAGGCGCCAAAACCACGACCTCTAATAGGCCCAGACCCTGATTTCCAAACCAAAACTCCGCACAAACACAAGCACAAACAGTGTGTCGAACTGCCCGACGCCAAACAGACAACATTGGCCACAAGCAGTCTACCGAGGAGCGACCACGGTGTCTGCACTGTCATGACGTGCCACCCTGTGCAGGAGTCGCGTCGTCTTGCGATTCTCCTACTTGGAGAAGCCTCAACAAAGCTAACCCCTCATTAATAAGGCAGTCCTGTCTCTCAGGACGCTACCAACTAAAGGGTGCGTGTCCCACCCGCACTGGTCACCACAGGGTACGCCTCCTCACGACGCCCTCCACACGGTGCTCAGGAAGGAGTCTCATAGCTCCACACTTGACAACACTTGAGCTTTAGTGCTCACAGTGACAATAAGAGTATCATATCTCCCCGTCATGCCACGAAATACCTCAACCCGCGAACCACAACCCTAGCCTCGAAACGACAGTCAAGGAGTATCATACGTCCAAGACCCGAAAAATCTCCGCCTCAAGTATCTCAGCCCCCAATGCAAATAGAAAGTATCAGAAAACTCTTTCCAAAACCATTTTTGAATCTGTACTTTTCTCTTTCCAAAACTCTCCATTGGAAAACCTTTCCAAAATCCTTAAATGTCCTTTAAAACTCAAGCAACATTGTGCCCAACAGCGGCACGGAAAACCAAAGGTCGAGAAACCACAAACAAAACACAGCCTCAACAACTCTCCTATCAGGCCCAGGCAAAAGCACCTTAGGAGCGTCTGGGTTCCCGAGCACCACGCTCAACCCACGACCACAACCCAAGAAAACACTAACAACAAAGCAAACACAACCATAACTCCACACTCTGGCACCAAGTGTAAGACACCTACTGTTTCGTGTCCCTCGGGAGCACAACTAGATCGATTCAAACACCCAGAACAGTACTACTGAATACTTCATTCAGTGCACCGCACACAAAACCACACAAATCCTAGACCAAGGGATGCTATCATTATCCCTAAAGTCTAGTCTAAACCAATTAGGGAAAAACCTATTATTTCTAAATCATTTCATCTTTTATTCTACCCATACCCCAAGTGAAATCTTACTAATTCGTTTTTAGGCAAACCCTAGACCATTTTAATGATTATCTTAATCATTTATGCCATTATATTTATCTCCCCAAAATATATATATATATATATATATATATATATATATATATATATATATATTAA
>JAMKQA010057351.1:0-12300 GCA_024699735.1 Posidonia australis
AAAGTGGGGTTGGCAACTCTCCAATCCGTCTGGCTTGTTTAACCTAATAAACTTAAAAGTTGGTCAACGGCTCAATTTGTAAATATTCACAAGATGTGTACAAGCTTGTTTTGAATTTTTTTTTTCTTAATTATTACATGGAAAATTTTATGATATCCTTGAGATTATCTCACAAAGTCGTAAGTACTTATTTAGTAGTTATGATTGTTTATTTGTGATTATAAATCTCACTGTCCATGTGTTTGGATGAATGGTCAATATTGAAAATTTTGATATTTAATGAATTTTTTGGTATCCATGTAGATACCATAAATACACGCATAGGTAGCATTTGGTAATAATTTTCTATTCCCAACATTTTTTGAAAAGTCAGCTTATGTGTTTTTTAAATTGTAGATAACTTATGAGATAGGTGAAGAATCATGTTTGATTATATTACAAAATAAGCACTTGTTTCAATGTAAATTGACTAAGTTACCCTTCACATTCAAAAATGACATTGCAAGTAATGAATCAAACTATAACTCTCCCATTACTCTCTTCTTCTTCTTTTCAATCTCCATTCCTCCTATTCATCTCCTTCCTCTCATCGACGCCACCTCCATCTCCTCTTCCCTAATGTTAATCTCTTATCGACGATATTGCCTCTGTCTCCTCTCGATCAAGCGTCATTGGATCGTAAGTTTCTTTGTTACCACGTTCGTCGGATTGTAAGCATCTCTGCCTCTTCTATGATCTTCGCCACAACCATTGACGTCGCTTTCTTGAGATTAGTAGCCTTGACGATTCCTTTAGTGAAACCTAGGCAATGGTGCCTTCAACGGAGACCCTCAACCTCGACGGAGTGGTGGGAGTGGGAAGGGATAGATTACTGGATGAGTGGTAGAGATGCGAAAGATCAACAAACGAAGGAAGAAATTCGACAGAGAAGGCACTGAAAGACACGAAGAATGTTGAAAGAAGTTCGCCTAAGCAAGGGTTGCGAGCAATGAGAGGTGGAGTGGTTGAGAAATAATATAGAAATGAGAAATCTAGAGTTTGTCTTTGATAACACAGGTTGTAATTAACGATAAGTATTTTTGTAATATTAGATTTTTAACAACGACAATACGAGAAAAGAACCGTGGTTTCCAATTTTTTGAAATCCGAAAGTTACTTTTTCCAATAGGCTGACGAGGATTTTTGGCGTTTTCTGAAAAAAAAAAAAAAGAGGCTCAAAAACATTGATTGTCACAGATCAATCACCAACAAAATCAAATGTAATGCTTTGCTGCTCATTTTAGTTGTGATATAGCCACGACAAGCAACCATGCATCAGTTTAATCGTTTTGATTAGTAATTATACGGTAATTAAGTGACGAGGCTACGCTATGATTTACAGTCCTGGACGTAATCATTAACCAGTCAAATCAAAAATCAACAGGGAAGTAACCATTTATTTGGAAATATAAAAGAAAAGAAATAGAAAAAAAGAAAAAGAAAAAGGGGAGGCAGAAAGATTAGGAGGCATCAGTTATCTCCTTTGCCCCACCTGCCCACATGCATCCAACGACGAACGGCGACGGGAGGAAAGCCATTCCCCTCGGTCTTTCCATGCTTCTGGTGCATCTTTACGCAACCCTCCACTATCGACGACAGCATCAGGATTGGAGATAGAATTATATAGAAAGCGAAAGTTGTATTATTAACTACATTTTCACTGTTTCTATGTACATCAAGGGGAAAGGAGAGGAGGTGGTAGAAGTTGAGCAGAACCAGAGGCGGCAGCGGCAGCGGCAGCGGCAGCGGCAGAAGTAGTAGAAGCGGTGGGGGCGGAGAGAAGATGTTGGTGGCAATGGTGGTGGTAGGCTGCTAGTTCCCCGCTTTCCCTTTTCTCCACCTCCACCAGCTTTATTCTTCTCGATAAAGCTGGAATACACGTCAAAGATTTGACCTTTGCCTTCATTTTTCTCGTGTTTCGGCTTGGATTGCGTGGTTTTCTAGGGTTTTTGGATTGAATTCTTGGTACCCTTTTCTTCTTACGTTCCAATAAGCAAAACCCATCAAGGGGTGAGTGGAAGGAAGCGGTTTGGAGGAGGTGGAGATGGGGAATATGGGGAGCAACAGTGGGAGGAGGAGGAATCACTCCAATCATAGTGGGTCTCAGACTATGGTTTCGCAGTCTCTGCCGCCAATAGCTGCGCCCCAACCACAGCAGCAGCAGCAGCAGCAGCAGAACCCGGCTGCTGCGCCGCCGCAGGAGGCGGCTGGTGGCAATAGGTTTGTGTTTGCTGCTGCCGCACCTTACCCTCCACAATACCCAAACCCCAGCCCACCACAGTACTATCATTACTCCGGTTATTATCCGCCGCCACCGCCTCAGATGCCGACACAACTGCCTCAGACGCCGACACCACTGCCCGCCCCTTTCATTCACCCCCACCCCCACCATCGTGCTACTGCTGGGGGTGCTCCGGTGGATCACCATCATCCGCAAGCTCCGCATCCCCTCAATTGGGGTGGTGGGGGACGGTATCCGGCTGGGTCTGTGCCTCCGGTGACGCCATATATTGAGCACCAGAAGGCGGTTACCATCCGGAACGACGTGAACCTCAAGAAGGAGACTCTGAGGGTCGAGCCCGATGTGGAGAATCCCGGTCGGTTCCTGGTTGCGTTCACGTTTGATGCCACTGTTGCAGGAAGGTAAATTTTGCGAGAGTTGTTCTAAATTTGCAGCTTGTTGTTGTATGTGTTCTACCATGAATCATTTCTTTGTGTGATCAAAGTGCATCCTTTTTGAAATGCTTTTGATATTTCATATGTATTTCATTGTAATTGCTATATTTGGTTGATGTTTTTTATGCTTCCTTACGATGACATTAGTGATTCTATGTTTCGGAATTTCTGATGTTATTTTTTTTACTTGGCCGTTTCTGTGAGTGGTCCCTTGTTTAATATTTATGTGGTTACTGAGTATTGCTGTGTAGATTGTTGAATAGCTCTCTCTTTTTGACACAAAGTTGAATAGCTCTTTTTGACTGAACCAGTTAAACTTTACTTTGCACCATTTGTCTCATCAGACCAGGGGCTGACCAGTGTGTTCCCTTTGACCTGAAAATGACAAACTTGCTTTAAAAAAAAACCAACACCTCTGTTTCACTACGTGCCATTTGCCATTCTTGCACCATATCTTGATCTGGCAGTGACTTTTCTTGACGTTTTGAATTAAAATTCGGGTAGTGGGATGATTTTGATTGCCGACCACCTTATTCTGGCCCTTGGTAGTGTACTTTTAAATAATTGTTTGGAAGTATCAAATATTTGTCATTTTAAAATTGAGAGTACTGCGGAAGTTTTATGCTCATAAATCTGTTATCAAAGATTTGCTGTAGGCAATTGTTTTTTCTGCTTCCTCTTTTCTCTTTCTTTTTTATGTTTATGGTTATTATCTTCTCATTCCAGGTGGCTATGTGATACCTGGAAGTCAAGGCTCGGTTATTGATAGAGTGAAACTTGTATTATACTCATTCATTTGCATGAAGGAGTCTTATTTGTACTGTAGATCCACCAACTAGTATTCATTAGAAAACCTGTTTCTACGTGCTATACAATTTCATTGTTTGGGTTCATTTTTTATCATGATTTTGTAATATACATGCATTGCCTCCTCTAGTATCAACATTTGACTTGCTTATCTCTCTTCACACGAACAGCATCATTGTCCTGTTTTTTGCAAAAGAAGGATTTGACTGTAATCTGACATCAATGAAAGAGAGTATACTTCAACCAGTCATAGTGTCTTTCAAAGAAGGCCTAGGTCAGAAGTTCAGGCAGCCACCTGGAACTGGAATTGACTTTTCGGCATTTGACGAAATAGAACTGCTCAAGGAGGGAGAGATGGAAGTCTACCCTCTTGCAGTGAAAGCAGAAGCATCCTCTTCTGATGATCATGGCTCAGCAGGTGATAAGCAGAAGACTGGAACTCCAAACTCACAGATCACACAGGCTGTGTTTGAGAAGAAAGAAAATGGTGAGTATCATGTGAGAGTGATGAAGCAGATTTTGTGGGTGAATGGTGTTAGGTATGAATTGCAGGAAATCTATGGGATTGGCAATTCTGTTGGTGATGATTTTGATGGGAATGATCCTGGGAAAGAATGTGTCATATGCCTGTCAGAACCACGTGATACAACTGTTCTACCTTGCAGACACATGGTATGTGCAGCTCTTACAATCTGTTTTTTGTTGTGCCACTTCTGATTAATTTAAATTTTGTATCCACCCATAACAGTTAATCTTGCTGGAAAAGAGAAAAAAAAAAAACTAAGAGTAAATTTGACAAGTCACAACTTCAATATCTAGGTGCACTGGAAGATCTCATATATTTTATGCATGGCTATGCAGATTTATATTGACATGAATTATGTAAAAAAATGATTTAGATTGTAATTTTCAAATTATTTGCTAGAGGAAGGTCGGCTAGTACACTTTGCCAGCATTTCCTTAAACTTCATTTAGATGGGCAAATGTTTCCATCGATAATATGCCCTATTAGTTGTAGACATTGTGTGTAGAACACCCTGTCTTATTTGATAAAGGCGATGAACATGTATATATATTATGTTTTTTACTAAAATCTATATAAGAATCATTGTTTGATTGATAAGTAAATTTTGATATCTGTTAGAAGATGTGGGGTCACTCATTAATTGAGTTGATTTCACACAATTCTCTTAAAACCCATAAGTTCATTTGTGTATAAGATAGCTGTAGTAAGATAGTCAGCTCTTTATGGCCTGTATGTTCAAATCTTTAAAAGAATTGTTGTTTGATTGCTAAGTAAATTTAGATATTTAGGAAGGTCGGCTAGTACACTTTGCCAGCATTTCCTTAAACTTCATTTAGATGGGCAAATGTTTCCATCGATAATATGCCCTATTAGTTGTAGACATTGTGTGTAGAACATCCTGTCTTATTTACTAAAGGCGATGAACATGTATATATATTATGTTTTTTACTAAAATCTATATAAGAATCATTGTTTGATTGATAAGTAAATTTTGATATCTGTTAGAAGATGTGGGGTCACTCATTAATTGAGTTGATTTCTCACAATTCTCTTAAAACCCATAAGCTCATTTGTGTATAAGATAGCTGTAGTAAGATAGTCAGCTCTTTATGGCCTGTATGTTCAAATCTTTATAAGAATTGTTGTTTGATTGCTAAGTAAATTTAGATATTTGTTATAAGTTGTGTGATCATTCATAAATTGAGTTGCTTTCACACAATTCTCTTATTAAAACTAAAAGCTCATATGTTTATAAGGTTGCTGTAGTAAGATGGTCAGCTATATCTGGCCTGTATTTTATTCCATGACATTGCTTCTTAAAATAGATATAAACTACATGTAATAAGCATGGAAAAAGGAATTGCAATTCTTTTCCAATTCAAGTCTTAGAAAGAAGATCTCCTTCTTTTGTTTTTTACTATCAGGACAATTATTATAGTATTTTCTTTGAAATCTCGATTTTATGGTGTAGTTCATTTGTATTAAATGAATCCACAAATTGTGTTAGTGAGATAAAAAACTGAGGTGCATAAAAATATCTAGAATTTGCTTAAAGTAGGGATAGTATAATGTTATAATCAGGTCAAGTGAATTTGCTTGCAATATGTGATCCAATTGGGAGAGTGCAAAATCTATAACCAGTTACCTGCTATTTTTGAAGAATTTAACGTGTGCTGCGGGGTTTGATTGGTTCGCAATAGCATAGGTATGGTGTTACATTCTTCATGTTAATGCGTCACAGAATTTGGAAATATGGTGTTAATGAAATGGGATATTAAGAATATTGCCAATATGTATGATTGGATATATCCTTAGTTCTTTTATATTTTAATGTTATTTGCAAGAAACAAGCTAGTAAAGATGGTTACTAAGAGTGGGTTGTGAGAAACTTGAAGAGGATGAACAGTGAGTGGCAATTTGAATTCTTTCATATCTTTCTAAACCGAAAATGAAATAAAAGAAAATAGAACTTGGACCCAAAGGTACCCAACAAAATTTTTAGTACCCTGACCACCTGTCTATGAATCGTTGTGGGCCTTAGTTCTAGGTTTACTTTCCGCTTAAAAGATTTTGGTAGTTAGATAGTCTAAATGTCATTATTTGCTTCATGACATTGATTTTTGTAATTTGGTTTTCTGCTTGTATCGGCAAGTAATTATGACTTCTCTTGAGGTCATTAGTAAAGTTGATGTGTAGCTGCCAGCCTAAATATCTTGGCAAAAAGACTGGCAATAAATAGAAGTAATTGATTAATCATTTTAACTCATGATAACTCCCTTTTTAGGACTTGAGATCACTAATAAAAAATTATCTACCCTCTGGGTCATCGATGACATCCCGTAAAATCCATCACATGGACATGTCTTGACATTATCTGATTAGCAATGTTGTGGTTGTTTGCAGTGCATGTGCAGTGAATGTGCAAAGGTGCTGAGGTTTCAGACAAATCGATGCCCGATTTGCCGCCAACCGGTGGACCGGCTGTTGGAGATCAAGGTGAACAACAAATCTGAAGAGCAGCAAGATGCAATCCCTGCAGAGTGACATCCGCAGTCTGCTTCTTCTCATGATGTCTATCAATAAAGTGGTGACTTGTATATATTTTATATGTTCTTGAAAGCCATTGGCTTTGCAGTGGCTGTGATGATTAACATTTTGCCCAAACAAAGACTTCAGCCAGGCATTGTTGACTTGTAGTATAGTCTCCCTGCCACTGAAGGTAAGGAGGTCTTCTTTTGAACATAAAACATGCAATGTTTGGAATAGAAATTGGCGACCAATCTGGATCTACAATTCCTTTTGCACTACCGTCTGTGCCATGCTATGTATTCTCCAGGCCAACTGGAGTATAAGGTGCAGGTGTGATTCCGCAGGGGTCACTTTCTCTCGGGCAATGGTGACCCCATGATTCCAGAAAAAAGTATGGGATACGGAAATATGGCACGTAGGAGGAACCATGATATTTCTCGGCATGCTAATGATTCTCAAAAATCAGATTTCAAAACAGGGCTTAAATATTTATTGCTGCTATATTATCTTAAGTTTACTTTTATATCCTGGGTTTGGAATGGTAGAGCTACTACTAGAGCTTGCTTAGAAGTTGAAGTCTAAACAGAAACTGAAGATAACCTGCCAACTGAAGATAATGATGTTTTTTGTTGAATAATGATGTTGGTAAGGACTAAGATAGCAGTGAAGGCTCGAAATGGAGAGGAACATGCAAACTTATTGCACTAGTTTGGTTCAAACACAAATAAGTTACACATTCCAGGGAGATTCGTTGCTCACAAGGGTTACGTGTCTCCATGGTCCATTCCACCATCTTGTAGCTGCACTCCGGATCCAACAGGGGATTTATATTATTTTTGTTCGTTTTTCATCTATTCGACGGGAATCTAAGCTTCGAGTTTGCTCTACCTTAAAAACTGTTTTAACATTATTAATTATTTTTCCTCTTATCATCTGTATAATGGGAAAGATACTTTATTCTGGGAACACAACTGGTGAAATAAGAATAAATTAAAATACTTTTTCTCTGAACTTTATTCTATTAGTAGATGGAGAAAAGCCTCTGTCAAACAAATCTACGAGTTATTTGAAGTGGATTTTAACAAGTTGATTGATTTATCTAAAGTTCAACTAAGTCAGTGTTATATTTTGCAATATCAACTTGATATGTTGGTTCATATCATCCATTCTACTCCCTTGGGGGAGGAGAGGGGCGTAATATCCTAGATGCCTACCTCCACTTTTAATTATACGGTTAAGTCCTGTTACAATATTTTAAATGATGATGGATTAAGATTCACTTTCTATGAGCAAATATGGCAGACTTGGACTTCACTTAAGGTTAAACTATTCTCTTGGCTTGTACTTCACAATAAGAATCTCACTAATGAGAAGTTGGCCAAAAGAGATTGGGTTGGATCTCTAATTTGTATTTTTTGTAACTTATATATTGAATCTAATAATCATTTATTCATGTTCTGTGATTATGTTTCCCAGATATGGTAATTTTTCATATATTCTCACTTATACCCTTACTTTTATAGTCTGTATTACTTATTTCACTGCTCTTAGATTTTATTTAAGTTATCGTGGCTGGTATGTCTTAATTCAAGTTATTCTCGGGGTAACCTGGAAAGAAAGAAATAGCAGAATTTTCCGTAGCTCCTCTAAGTCTTCTTATCTTATTATTTCGGATGTCATTGGACTAATGAGTCAATTATTAGATTCTCTTTCACCAGGGTTTGAGAAGGAGGATTTGAGAAATTCATTATCTTCAATGAAAGTCGCATGGTCTGCTAATCAAACCTCCATTATCACTACGGATGCTTCCCACCCTTCTACTGATGCCAATATGCAACAGACTGCTCCTACTGTTGACATAGGGTAGTAGTTTTATTTGTTTTCTTAATAGAAAATAGAACTTCATTTACCAGCCTTGCTGGATGGATTGTAACTTAATGACAATAACATTACCTTATCTTCTTTCTGTGATTCTATATGTAAATGTTGAACACCTGATTCCCTTGGATCTTTTTACTTGGAGTTGATTTCTAATGCTACTTACCTTTACAAAAAAAAAAAAAAAACATTTTTCATCGAAATGGTTATATTAGTAGTATAGTGGGGGTAGGCGGGCAGGGTGGGTGGCGCCCGGGTCTGCTGGGTAGGTGTGTGCTCTCTTCCTTCCCACCTTACCTATTTATACCACTCTCCCAAGTCCCACCATTTCTCCAACTCCCTCCCTCTCTCTCTCTCTCTAAGCTAGGAAGGTTGGTGAGGACTGAGCGTTGACGATGGCGGCGACCACTGCAACTTCCTCCTCTTCTCTGCTGCCGAAGCAATTCGTCAAGGCCCCTAGGGCCACCGACGGTGGCGGATCCACCTCCAGCCTTGCCTTCCTCCAGCCCTCCGACCTCCGCAGGCTCGCGTCGTCCAACTCCGCGCGGATCTCCGTCCTCCACCGGCCTCGGAGGTCGCGAGGTACTGGTTCTGTTGTCTTTCTGTTTGTGGATTTCGGGGTTTTTGTCGTGGGTGGGTTGTTGTTGTTGTTTAGTAGGGGACTCTTTGGGTTGCGTGATTGGTTCTGTGGAGGATGAAGATGCGATCTTTGTTGTTTTGGGGTTCTTTGTTTGTTTGTATGTCTTTGGTGATTTCGTTAGATAGTTGTGTTTTGATGCGATCTTTGGTGTAGTGTGTTTTGGGGTTCTTTGTTTTGCAATCTGATTTCGTTAGATAGTTGTGTTTTGTTCTCTATTCATTGGACTTCTAGCAATATATTCGTGTGGAAGCTTGTCATCAACTCCACGATGCAACATTTTCAAATTGTTTCTTATTGCATATTGTATTATACAAACAAACGACCTATGCATGTACCGTTCTTCAGGACATGAATCCCTTCTGTTGGTTGAATAAAGTTTGATTCTATTTATTTCTGTTATTACTCTTATTCTCGTTATTAGTTCACCTAACAGAAATGTTACATTTGTTCTTCTAATCTGTGACATTACTCAATTTTGACTTGGTCTCGTGAATTATTTATGCCTTCCAAGGATGATTTACAATTCTTAACTTAGTGTAGTCAAATTTGATATTCCAGAGGTCCGGGCCATTGGCAATGTGTTTGGAAATTATTTCCGTGTTGCAACATTTGGAGAATCTCACGGAGGTGGTGTTGGATGCATCATTAGTGGATGCCCTCCTAGAATTCCTCTTACTGAAACTGATATGCAAGTGGAACTTGATCGAAGGTACTAATTTCGGTCTTAAGCTTTTATGTATTGTTTATGCTATCTTTTGTTTAAAGGCATTTGTGTTGTTACAAGAAACAAACATCTGGGTAGTCTCACATAACATTTTATGAAAAATGTCATCTTCAGGAGGCCTGGCCAAAGCAGAATAACTACTCCAAGGAAGGAGACTGACACATGTAGAATTGATTCAGGGGTTGCTGATGGTCAGTTATTTTCTCCATTATATTTTCTTTTTAAATTGTGTAGACATTTTTGCTTCTAAACTTTTTATTTATGGGAAGAAGTTAACTTTCTGAATTGTCACTTTTATTTTGCATTTGGCCATGTCAATCGAAACTGATACATCATATGCACTGCAGGGGTTACAACAGGAACTCCAATTCACGTTTTTGTACCCAATACAGACCAAAGAGGACACGTGAGTCTCTCCAGTTATATCATCATTCTCAGAAGTCAGATCATCATGATTGTCGTGTACCAGGATAACTGGAAAATTGTTGAAATCAGTAGCTGCTAAGTGAACTTATTTATTATGAAAAGCTAAATATCTAGTGAAGACAACATAATTTTTAATATTTCTTGCAATATTGAGCATTACTTTTACCCATATTCTGCAATAGTAAGGAATTTTTTGTTTGTTTGCAATTATTATTTTTATGCCAGTGGTGATATTTTACTTGTAGTTTTCCTTGGCTTTCACAGTCATGCGAATATATGTATGGCTGTATGTGCTCTCTCTTTGACCATATATGTTATCCTGAATTCCTGATATCATATTGCAGGATTATAGTGAAATGTCAATTGCATACCGGCCTTCTCATGCTGATGCAACGTATGACTTTAAATATGGTGTTAGATCAGTGCAGGTACTTTCTTTCTATGTTTTTCTACTTTGTATGCAAACAAAGAAAAAGTTAACTGATAATAAGGGAGTGGTGAAACATTTTGAATATGTATTAGGGATTTTAAGGTAAAAATAGTCAGTGTAGATGTTTATACTTAGAAATGTAAAATGATCCTGTTAGAGATTTAATGACATCATCACTTAAAATGATTTTTGCAATGGAATATCGGATGGATGCTTTTGACCATATAGCTTTAATTTTTAGCAAAGCATTCAGTTGAGACTTATTCTTGTATGATAATATATACATACATACAGTCAGGCACATGTTTTTCAGATGATCAGTGTTAGAATAAATGGATCCTTATATGGATCTTTATGTTATCCAGTTAATAAGTTGCTTGTGGGTTAAGTATATCTTCTTCTATATATAGGAGATTGTAATCCTTTGTTATGAAATAATATAGTGGTTTCTGTCTCATTCCACATGGTATCAGAGCACAGGGAAAATCCTAGGGTTTGAGAGAAAGAGAGAGAGAGAGTACAGTAGCCGTCGTCGTCGTAGATCCACTATCAGCGACGGTGGCAGTCCCTTGAGAAAACCCTAACCTAGCATCAGCCGGTACCGTCCACCCCTCCTCTGTTGTTTCCCGCAGTCGATAGCCACCGTTGGACCGTCCAGGCTCCTGTCCAACACCTGTCAGAGCTTCCTTCTCCTTTGGTTTCCCTCGTTAGTGCCGTCCAAGGCTTGTTATGCCTCCGCCAACTCTGTCCAGTGCCCGTCCCCCCTCCGCCGGTCTCTCCTTCTCGTGCCCTCGTCTCCTCCGTCGGCTTTCCCGCGTCGTCCGGCCTGTCCAAGGCTTCGCCGGTTCCGTCCAGTCTTCCAGGCGTCCGTCGGCTTCGTCCAGGCCAGTCCAGGCCTCCGTCGACGCTGTCTAGGCCTCCGTCGATGCTATCCAGCCCGGTCGTAATCGGGGAAAGGGCTAAGGAAGTAGGAAGAGAGGGAGAAGAGGGGAAAGGAAGCGTACCATCGTCTAGCCCGACCGTCGTCTCCAGCCTTGTCGTCGACGTCGTCCAGCCGTCGCCGTCGTCGACCTACCTGGCATTGAGCATTGGCCAGTCCACCGCCGTCTGCACCGTCGGCTGCCGTGTCCGTCGTCTTCTAGGCTCCAGTCGGCCCCGTTCAGCAGCTTCGACCCTCCTCCAGCCGTCGCCGGCCAATCCAGGCCTTCCTCCCGTCGTCGCAGGCCAGTCCAAGTCACTGGTGGCACCGTTCAGGCCAGCCGTGGCAACCGCGGCCCCTCCAGTCTCCTCCAGTCCTGCCAATAGGGACAGTCCAACCCCTCAAAGCCGTTGTTCGTCATCTCAGGTCTTCTCCAGTGCCGTTCGTCCTTTCGCACGCACCGTCAGCCTTCGAGGGTGGCTCCAGTCGAGCTCCCAGGCCCCGTCAAGCCGTCCGACTGCCTCCGGTGGACCATTCTGTTGTCTCCGTCATGGATCCTCTGTCGTCGGGTGAGGAGGATGAAGAAGAAACAGTGAGGAGGGAGAAGAAAGAAAATGAAAGAAGGGAAAAAAAGAAGGAGAGAGAGAATGAAAAAAAAAAGGTGAGAAAAGGTTAGAGGAGAAAAAGGGGGGGGGGGGGGGGAAGT
>JAMKQA010057353.1:0-10653 GCA_024699735.1 Posidonia australis
TGGAACAGTCTGTCGCTCTTGATGTCGGTATATATATTTTTGAATTCATGCTAAGACACTTAAAATCTTTTTCACGTTATAATATTTATGAAAATAAGCACAATTGAATAATAATCAAAATTAATGTAATATTTCTAACATATACCACGTCCCATCTGGACCATGAAGTCCTCCATGATGGATTTAATCCCAACCATACCACCTTGATGAAATCTACGCCATTGCAGGTGGGAATAGGTGAAGATCCACGACCTTTGTTCAAACCCATCTCCTATAAAGCCAGTCACCTCCTTCGACGAGGATACTCTTCGTCCTTGCTCACTCTCGTCTACTCTTAGCACACTCCTCTCACTCCAGGCACACTCAACCCCTCTCTAGAACCTTCATCAACCTCCATTCCTCCATCTCTAATCCACGTTCAAACCACTCAAACACCCACCAAACCAATCACTGTCTAGAACTTCCTAGGCTTCACCCGACCACTCCACTACTCCCAGACCACAACCAAAGACTCACTAGCCACCCTCCTTCACATCTAGACTTCGATAACCATCGCATCAGCCACTATCTATTGAACCAAAGCCTGACGTTGGAGCTGCGAATCTATCATGTCGGGACACCCTATTTTGAAGAACCATAGGTACTCCACTCACCTCTACTCTCTTGTTAGCTTTCCTACATTGCCTAGTGTCTATTCCTTCCTGTTTTTGCATTGTGGCTTGTCATTTTTGCATTGCATCTCGTCGACGGACAATTGACGACTTGTGTGAGGCTGACAACCCTTAAGCATATGGTCGACGTTGTTCTTGTGCGTCTCTTCCCTCCTTCTTCATCCTCCTCAGTGCCTTGAGGCTCTGCCTGGCCTCTTGGCCACTGTTAATGGCCGACTGGACTCAGACATGGCCGGTCGAACCCAATGATGATTGGTGGAGGAGACCATGCATCCTTATTCTTTACTGTTGCTTTCTGAGTACCCCTCCTACCCTCCTATGATTTCCAAACTGTCCCAGGGGGCTTGTGTCCCTTGTTAGCCTAGGCCATGGCCGAAGCACCGTCTGGCAGTGAAGTTCGAAGGGCGGGTGAAGGCCTCGGTGGATCTAGATGGTTTCTTGCTACATGTATGTCTTGAATTATGTCCATTCTATATTTTTGGATGATTGGATTGATTTTTATTAGCCGTTGTTGCTTGGGGAAGGTGATGAAAGTCTATCATCTGAAGTTGATTTCTAGACCGCATGTGGGTTGCGTGGTAAGCTAGGTCCAGTGCTCAAACAGACTGAGCCCTTAGTGTTTTATTTTGGTTTATAGTTTGTGTTTTGATTCTAGACTAGTTTAGTTCTTTGATGTTTTGTTTGATCTACTCGTTCCTATGCTTGGATGATTGTTTTGGATTTTGTAACTTTTATCGAGGAAGATGAAAGTCTGCTGTCTAATGCACATCTCTGGACTACGTGTGTGTACTGTGGGTGGGTCGTGCGGTTTAACCAGACCCAGTATTCCACTAGACTGAGTCCATCTCTTTGATTGCCTCACCTGATCTGTTTTCCATTTATATCTTTCAATTATGTATTGATCATTACTCTGATTTGTATGTCCACTTTGCAAGTTTACCTTCCTTTGTTTGTTTTATTCTTGTATCATCATGGTTTAATTGCAAACTTTTAATTGGCATTTAAATGCCTACATAGCCTCACATGCGAGCGAGTAAGCTGAAAAAGACCGATTAATTGGGCACATGGGGTGTTTAATACTTTCTCCATGCGTAACAGGAGTCTTTACTCTCTTTTTTGGCATACATTGACTCATGTGTTGCATCTATTGGCACAGATTCTCACTTTCACACATTGGTTTTGATTTTGTCATTTGATTTTCGATTTTCCTTGTCTTTCGAATTTAATAGACTAGGTAACGACTACTATTCTTCCTGATTCATGTTGTTAGTGATGTTTTCTCTTTGAGTGGAACATCCTTCCTCGGATTTGCCTCTTTGCTAAGACCTTTATCGGTCTATGAGTCTGGTTTTCGAGGTTAGCTTGCAGGTCAGCTGTCAGCATGGTCACACCAACTTTATCCTTAATACTATATGTAGACACCTAGATTTTGCAGTCACTTGGCAGTAGGTTCCTCTGGAAAGATGCTCAGATTGCGACCATCAAACCTAAACCCTAACTCCACCAAAACCCTAAGCCCACAAGCCCCTTCAGGCCCACACCAGTCCACTCTGACCTAAGCAAAATTAAAACCAAACAAAACTCATCTAAAACATTTAAAATCCAAATTAAAATTAAAATCAAATAAAATCCACTTAAAATCAAAATTAATCAAGTGAAAACCCTAATTAAAGTCAAAATCAAATAAAATCCACTTAAAATCCAAATTAATCAAGCAAAAACCCTAATTAAAGTCAAAACTAAATAAAATCCACTTAAAACCATTTAAAATCCAAAATTTAATCAAGAGAAAACCCTAATTAAAACCAAAATCAAATAAAATCCATTTAAACCACTTTAATCCATATAAATTTAAGAAAAACCCTAAATTAAACTCAAAACCCTAAAAACCCTAATTTAAAATTACTTAATTAAACTCAAAACCCTAATTTAAACTCAAAACTCTAATTAAAATCCAAGAAACGTAGTTAAACTAAAAACCCAAATTAAAATCTAAAACCCCTAAATTAAATTCAAAATTCCATTTAAAATCCAAGTAAGAACCCTAATTAAAATTTAATCAAGCAAAACTCAATAAAATCCCTTAAAAATGAAATCTAATTAGATAAAAACCCAAATCTTTAATTAAATCAAGAGAAAATCAATTAAATCAATTAAATCAGTATCTAAATAAAACCCTTAAGTAAATCAAAGTAAAAACTAATTAAACCAAGATTTTAAATGAATTCTCAATTAATCAAACCCAAAACCATTTTAATCCATTTAAACTAAAGTAATCCAAAATCTCAAATTAATCATTAATCATCAAATTAATCCAAAATTAAACCATTAAAACAAAACAAAAAAAACCAAAAAAAAAAACGAAGCCCAATGGCCAGGCCCATTAGCAGCCCAATACCCCATTTAATCCATAAATCAGAAAACTTAGGTAAAACCCAAAAATAATTCCGACGACCCCCGAATTCTTCGACGACATCTCCGGTAAAAATCCCACGATCTCCGGAGCAACCCCCCGATCTCCCGTGATCTCCGGTCCATTCCTCCTCCAGCACATGCTTAATCCAACGATGTCCAAGCCCTGAGGAGGAGGATCAACGGCTGGAGAAGTGACCGTCGGTGTATAAAGCCTCGCTACCAACAGTTCTTCCGATCTCCTTTTCCAGACTCTCTGACAGCGCTTGAACCCACTGAGAGAAACCCCCAGTCAACCCTAGCAATCCCACACCCTCATAGCTCTCTCTCCAACCAATCTTTCACCCCTAGAAGCCCCAGACATCTGCGACCAGAGCGTCCACTGGAGCGCCGTCGACAACCACGCGGGAGGAACAACAGCCACTAGCCTGGTAATCTTCTCCGTTCAGTCTATTTTTTCTCTTTTAGGTCCATTAGGATTAGCCGAGTCCTCTAGATCGTAGTTTGCCGGAGCGAGTAGACCCTGTGACCATCGTCTCTGCCTTTGATGGTGGGTTCACCACCATCGGTGAGGTCGTTGAACTCCTGGATCGGGAGGAGGCTCCTGGAGCCTCCTTAACTTCTTCCTCCTCCTCCTCCCTGAGTTCCCAACACTTAGGAGAGGTCCTTCAGGCCACCTGTGCCTGAGAGCCTCGTCGACGCCTTGCCGACCGCTAGTCCTCGCCGTGAAGCTCCCGTGCACTCCAGACGACCCTTATCGCTCACGACCACCTTCGGAGGACCTGCCTCCTTGCCAGAGATCCCCTCAGCCTGCCGCGCCTCCTCCGCAGCCATCCGAGCGGAGCCCTCGCAGCTATAACCTTCGCCGTCGACGTTAGAGGTGAGAGGAACACCTCAGATCTCCCCAGATCCCGCCGTCACCACCATGAGCCTCCGCGTGCCGCTCCGATGCTCCTTTGATCTCCACTCGAGCCTGACTGTAGCCGGAGCGCCGCTGCCACCTCACCGTCGTCTTCCCCAACGTCGACAGTCCACCTTGCCAGTGCTAGAGGTGGGGAGGGTGTCTCAGGCCGCCCCAGTCTTGTCCACCGCTCCGAAGAGCTCCGCCGCGCTGTCCACAAGCTTCCCCGACTGTCCCTCGCCTTCCTCTGCTGCTGTGCCACCACGAAGACCAACCAAAGCCCTAGCAGGAGACCAGGCGTCGATGAACTTCGAAGGATGTCTTTTTAGTTTAGATCCAGTTAGTTTTAGGACTTTACAATTAGGTCCTTAAATCATTTCTTTTAAGTCCTTCTTGTTTATATTTAAGTCCTTGTAGTTTTAAAAAAAAATTATTTCTTTTTTTGTTTTTGTAAGAATTGCATGTAGCTCCCTACATATTTTAAATTTTTTATCTTCATTGCATTCATGCATGTTTTATCATATTTAGGTCCCTGATTTCATGTTTTCCTTACAATTAAATCCCGAGGTTTTGCATTGAGCTCCCAGAGTTTTCCAAAATGAGTTTTTTTTTGTAAAATTTACATCCTAACCCTAAGAAACTTCATAATTACACTGATTATCATCATAGTTTAATTTTTATCACACTTAAGCCCTGTAATATTGCATGTAAGTCCCTGGATTCACAGCATATAGTCCCTGAGCACAGGAAATTTGCATCCTGACCTTTAAACTAATTTTAAATCCATCATTTAGGGTTTTAATTGTTTTCTCACATATTTTTGATATTTTCCACTTATTGCATTTCATATTTTGTACTTAGTCATAGATTTCATTTAAAAATCATGTTTTCACTATAAATTGATCTTTAGTTTTATATTTCAGTCACATTTGCACTTATATGTGAATTTTACACGTTAAATCCTAAGTTTTCAGGAAATTACCAAGGTGCAATTTTCACACATCTTAGTGCCACATTTTCATTGGATCCATAATTTGCACACTAGGATAGAAGTCATTGAATATATTTTGATCCAGGTTTTCACCTTTTTTGTAAATTTTACATTTTTGGTCCTTGTACTTGTCCTTTATTATGTTTACATCATTTTATTGTTTTTAAGACCTTATCCTTTTCACGTTTTCTTGCTAATAACATTTTATTGACATTCGACACCCATTTTGGCATATCTCAAACCATGCATATCTCCCTACATGCATTTATCACATCTGGCCATTTAAATGACTAAATTGCCCCAATGCCACCAATTCACGCACCTGCATGTTAGTTCTTGCATTAAGTCATGCATAACCTTTGTCTAAGTCATTCCTCAGCACCTTTTACACATTTAGGTACATATGCATGCATTTTGCATAGTTTCATCACATTTGCACATTGTCCCATCCTTTTCGAGTGAGCCTGCATCCCATGTGGTTTTCCGTGGATTTGTTCCTTGTTTCGTTTTTAGAGTCCTTCACTCAACATTCGATTTGATTTTTTTTACTCCTACATTTTGGATTTTTTTGATTTGATTTGGATTTCATTGCCTGAGAGTATACACTAACTGACCTAAAGGCCCACATTGGCCCAATCACCGATTATTCTCCTTTTTTTATTTTTACGACCTTTTCCCTGATTCCGATGGCTTGGGTTGGCCCCACTTTTGACTTTCTTAATATCGGTATGATTTTTTCGAGCATTCTTTTTAAAAATACTGTCATTTTATGTGATTTTCTTCGTATGTCGATGTTTGCTTGTTTTACGTGGACTTCTTCGTGATTTTTCCATCTCGATTTCTGAGCTGTTTTCCATGATTCTGATGATTTACGTTGGTTGCATTTTTTATGCTTTTGATGTCGGTGTGGTTTTTCAGAGTTTTCATTCCAAAAATATTGTCATTTTATGTGAATTTCTTCACATGTCACAGTTTACCTGTTTTGCGTGGACTTCTTTGCAGTTTTTTCGTCTTGATTTCTGCGATATTTTCTATGATTCTGATGATTTGAGTTGGTTGTATTTTTTATTATCTTGAGGTTTGTATAATTTTCTGAGCCTTTCTCGCTAGAAACCTCGTCATTTCATGTGGTTTTCTTTATCGTGTCGTATTTTGTGATTTCATCATTTCGTGTGGATTTTTTTCAGTTTTGCATACCGTCTTGCACATCCATCTAGTCTTGGCTTGACATTCATATTAGCATGATCAGAGCATAATCTAGGCTTAGCAAGCATTCATTCAGCCTCTAGCAACCGAAATGGACTAGAAAGACCGAGTTTCTCAAGCGTACGGGAGTGCCTAACACCTTCCCCGTGCGTAATAGGAATCCTTACTCATCTTCTGGTTTGCAGACATCTGGTCTGCACGTTTGCATCTCTTGCATTCATCTTTTATGGTGTGTTTGTGGTTTTCCTCGTCTTTCCCTTAAAAGACTAGGTGGCGACTCTATTTCTTTTTCGCTCTTACCCTATCTTGCACCTTCGTCATTTTGGCATTGCTGTGGCCTTCTCCCTCTAATGCGACTCTGCCCCAGATCCCTGGGCGGGCATGGTCACACTATAAAACTCAAAAATATCTATTATCAAAGCAAAAATGTTTTCAATAGTGTGAGCACAAGATATTTTTTTAAAACCAATTAATTTTTTTTGTAAAACCCAATTTTCATCTATAAAATGGGTAGTAATAGTTAAGTGCTCAGTTTTAGTCATATCCTTAAATATCAAAAGTACAAGCTACAGTATTAATATTATTCATATGTTTAAAATATTATCCATATTATCCTTTTAAGATATTATTGTAAAATATTAAATTTATCTATAATATCTTGTCTAGTTGTATTCTTAGAAACACTTTTAAATTGTGGGCAATAAGCTTGGGACATATACTCTTACCAATATGGATTATCACCAAAATTATTAGGTAAATTGCTTACAACAATAAATCTAGCATACATTTCCTTCGCTTTCTTATTATTATAAGAGCAATTAGTTATTCCTCCATCTGGTAATTTAGAGTTGGGTTTAGCAGGCAATATCCGATGATTTTTTATTTATTCTCATTTCACATGTAACTTCATATTTAAGTAAATGATCATTGTTATTAGAAGACTTACATGAGAAGTCTGCTTTGCATTGCTTGCAAAAATACTTGTTCCTTGACCACTTCTTCCATGTTCTTTTTTATATTGATGTAGTAATAATTCCACACTTTAGCTTTTTTTTTCCTTTTCTCGAAGTAGATATATCATTACGACCAGTTGATTCTATCATTGGGGTTGGTAATAGAGAATTGGTATTGACGACATCAACAACATTAGAAAAATCTTCTTGAATATTAAAATTATTTAAATCATCGGCAATCCTCCCTTGCCGTGCCCTTGATGATAATGCCATTGAAACTTGAAAGTATGAGACTTGAGAGAGATGAGAGAGTTAACAACTTGAGAGTTGGGAGAGAAGAAAGTGACAAGAACTTAAGAGTTGGGACTTAGGAGAGAAGATTGTCAAGAGAGATGAAAGAGTGGTAGTTGTGGTGTGGTGAAATGAGAGAAGATGGATGCTATTTACAGGCATTTTGCGATCAAAATAGACCCAAGCAAAATTTTTTTTGGAGGGTTTCACTATTTTTTTTGACAAAATTAAGGATATATATGTATTTTTTTAAAAATATAAGGACTTAAATGTATTTTTATTACATAGATGTTTTTGTATAAATAAAAAATATAAAGGCTTAAATATAAAATTTACCAACTAATTAAGTTACTTATTGGTGCCAACAACTAAAACACCAATGGTTAAATTAGCTTTTGGAAAAAAAAGGGAAATTGTGTAGTGTCATGCCAAGCACAATTGTACTCGTACCAAAGCACAAGTTGGCTCATCGATATAAAGGCCTAGCATGGCCCATACTTTTGGGCCATGTCGACATAGTTTCAGTCAAGCGCAATTGATACCTTTACATGCATGAAGAAAGACCAATTTCCAGTTGCCAACTCCCATGTGTATGATGATGAGTTAAAAAAGCTAAAGATCTACTAAGAGTATGTTTGGTTTAGCTTTTAATTAACTTCTAAGGCATAGATTCTTATAGAAGTTAAAAATACTCAAAAGTTATACTAAATAAGCTAAATTGACATTTATCATTTAGAAAGCCATCAACTTCTAACATATAAGTAGATCTGGTAATGGGTTGGGTTTGAACCCAAGACTCATGGATCGTAGGTCTAGATCCCATGAAGTTGGGGTCTATGTCTAAAAAATATGACCCATGAACCTATGAACCTAGACCTAATAAACTTGTTTGTTTAGTGAATAGGGTCTAAGTCCAAAAATACTCGGCTCATGCATGGACCCATGGATCCGAACTATATTATAATAATTATATTTAAACATATAATAATATTTAAAAGTTAAAACTCTAATTATATTTTAAGTTAAAAGTTAAAACCTATTTCATTTAATTTATTATTATATGTTTATTAAGGGTTTAACTTTACTTTTCCTTATTTTTTATAGAGTAATATGCAAATGAGCAATAGTTTAACTTCACGTTCATCATTAACTTCAATGATGAACGTGAAGTTGAGTAATTCTAGTATTTACAATTAAAAATCTACCTTTTTCAAAAAAGAAAAGTTTTGAAAGAATTATGTCATATTCATGTGTAAAAATATTTCATTTGCCAACAATAGAATGAAATGTATGATATAAACATGTAACAAAGTGTGTGCTTTCAAGTAGATCTATCAGACTTAAGACTAAGACCCAAATCCATTATCTTCGTAGGTCTAAGTTTAAGATTGGGTTTAGATTTTAAATTATGGATCTAGATCCGAACTAAGACCTGTGAAAAAAGATGGATTTGGATTAGGAGTAATCATATCCAATCCAAATACGACCTGTTGTCAGGCCTACATATGAAGTAATGAATTAATCATAAATCATAAATCATAGATAAATTGTAGTTCGATTGTTTCTTTGTAAATAATTGATTTTATTTTATTTTTCCAAAAGTAGTTACTATGATCACTACTATCTACTTCGTTTGGAGGAGAGTATAAGTTTGTTGATATGAAAGTTAATGTTTATGATATTATGTATGTTCTTATGTTCTGTCAAAGAAAATTCTAACTATTTTAGTAGAAGTTAACCTCTATGAATGTCTTCAAAGACCAACTTTTGGGAATAGATTAGAATCAAACTTCTAATATAAGTAGAACTAAATGAACTAAGGCTGGAGATCTCTCACCGGTAACAATTCATGTTCCTAACTTTTTTACGGAATATGGCTGGAATACCACCAAGATTTGTAAAACTTTTCTTTCTTGATAATAATTACGACTACAAGACAAAGGCGCACAGCATCGAAGAAGAACACGTGGGGTACGGGTAAATAAGCCGAATCCTGTGGCACATTTGACGTGGCAGACAAGCGGCACGTGCCATGGAGAGGAGACGAGACGCAATTGGCTGCAGAAGCCAAGAAACCTGGACGGTGATTGCACGGGTGAGCCGGGGCCCAAGGGGCAGGCACCACAAGCATCAGCGGGCACGGGTCACGGGCGGGTGGGTCGAGGGGCATTCTGGTCAATAAAAAGTTGGAATTACTGTGGGCTTCTGGCGCGGCACCGACCCAGCGCCCAACGGTGTCCCCTCCCCACGGCCCATGCATGAGGACGAAGTCGGCCGCGAAAGTGAGTGGGTAGTCGCCAGCATTAATCTTACAAAAGAAGAAGAAGTAATAATAAAAAAAGGTGGCGTGCACTGGCTTGTGGTGGAGTTTTGGGGAGCTGGAAAGAAGGGTAGGGTTCGCTTCTTCACGCACAGACACTTGGCTGGGATTTTTTTTTGTAATATTTTATATTTTATATGCGCAGTATCATTGCATCTAATCGTTCGAACCATCACTTTGGAGGTAATGGATTTAACTGAAGCTGTCATTAATCCACTTGATCCGATCTATTATTTTAAAATATGAGTTTAAGAAATCGAATTCATTAGATCCGTTAACATAAAGATTTAACTAATTAAGTTGTGGGTTGGACATATGACTCAATTGGCTAATCCAATAGAATAAGATTTACTTTCAATAATTTTACATATATAAAAAGAATCAGAACTTATTTTCTTAATATTATTGACTTAGTATTTATCATGTTTTATGTATGTCTTTTCCTATAAAAAAAAAAGACATAATGTTTTAGTATTTTGTAGAGATTATTAGTTAACTATTATTAGTTTTTTTATCTGTGCCTGTCATTAGTTCTTACATTTTTAATGTTTATAATAACTTTATTTAGATTATTTGTACATATTTAAATAAATATTATATAACACATGTTTATGTACAAATTGATTTTTTTTTTTACAAAGATTTGTCATTTTATTTTATATTAACTCGTTAAACCATCAGTTAGATTGGGTTACGATTTACGAATCAAGGGTTGGAAAAACGAATCATCGCCCAATCTGTAATTTGTTATCTGAAAACAAGTTGGTGTAGGATACTAAGGCTTCTCTAGAGAGGGGGTGAATAGAGATTTTCCGATTTTAATTAAGTCTTTGGAATTTATGATGCAATTCAAGAATTTTAGCACATAAGCATTCAATCGCAAAGACACAAGATTTATAGTGGTTCAG
>JAMKQA010057356.1:0-11737 GCA_024699735.1 Posidonia australis
GGGGGGGGATGGCGTGGGCTAGGAAGGCTCGAGACTCTTCCCCCACCTCGCGCTCCGGTGGGGTGCTCCACTGCCAGCGGGGAAGACGACGGCGACTGGTTGGAGGTGTACGGGCACTCCAATCAAAGAGGCGATGACTGAGAAGCATCGGAGGGGCACGGTGAGGCTCCGGGAGGTGTCGGTGTGCTCCGGGGTGATCGGAGGTGCTCCACCCTTCTCGACGTCGGCGAACTCTGGTGGTCTGGACGGTGAAGGAGCGACGCGGACAACTTCGTAGGGTGGAGGAGAAGCTTCTCGAAGCAGCGGCGAGGTGCGGGACTGCCTGGCGTGTTGGTGTGCTCCCTCAACGGTAGCGGCGGTGATCGTTGGGTTGGCGTCGTCGACGTGTCTCTCGGAGCGACGCGAATCTAGAGGGAAAATGAAGAGGAGAGGGATCAGAGGAGAGGGGAGAAAGGACAGGAGAGGCCGCTGAGGGGCCTCACTGGAGGCCACGCGGCCTGGGACAGCACCGGTGGGTTGAACCCACCACTGGTGGAGCATCGACGACGAGCAATGAAAGGGGGACCTCTCTGTCGCAGCCTAGGAAGGACCTAAACACCCCTACGTGTCTACTGCAGAAGCAAGGAAAAGAAATAGGAAGGGGGTTACCTGACGCGCTGAATATCCTCCCCGACGTGGCGAGTTGACGGCGATGAACTCCGATGATGCCTTGGCTAGACTCCGAGATGCAGAGGATGGGTTGGGATCGCTCTGGAAGGTCAGGTTGTTGCTCGTGATCTAGGTCTCAAACTGTTGTTTCTGGAGTGGAGGCTCGCCTTTTTTTTTTATGGCGACAAGGAGTTTTAAACTCCTACGGGAGCTTCCTCCACCGTGGATCTTCTTCCGGGATCGCCTCTGCCGTTGGATGGGACGCACGACAGAGGAGGCAAGTTCGAAGATCGCGACGTCAAGGATTGCGCACCGGAGATGCAGGGATTGGACGCCGGAGATGGCGTCGGAGATCGTCGACGGTGAGCTCACCGGATTTATTTTTACATTGTCCTAAGTTTTCTGGTTTAAGATATTTTTGTGAAACAGGTTAGGGTTTGGTGTTTTGTTTTAATCTTTTTTTTTCTTTTTGTTTTGTATTTTGAAACTAAGTTTAATTCGATGAATTTTGATTTGATTTGAGGATTTGGGTTGATTAATTGTGTTTTAATTTTTTAAGTTGATTAAGGTTTTATTTGATAATTTAAATTTAGTTAAATGATTTGTTTTGATTTTAGATGGATTAAATTGTTTTCTCTTGATTTTTTGGTTTTGGATTTATTTGAATTAATTTCTAATTTTGATTTGGTTGGTTTAAAATTTGAATTTGATTAGATTAAATTTAGATTTCATTGGTTTTCACTTGATTTAATTAAGTATTTTATTTAGGTTTTGATTTAGGGTTTTGTTTTATTTTATTTTTTGATTTTTCATGAATTTTAGGGTTTTAATTATTCTAGGTTTTTAATTAGAGTTTTGTGATTTAAATGTGAATATTAATTTTTGATTTAGGGTTTTATTAATTGATTTGAGATTAGAGTTTTGAATTTTAATTAAGGTTTATTTAGGGATTTTGGATTTTAAGTGGATTTTATTTGAATTAGGGTTTTCATTAGATTTTAATTGGATTTGAGTGGGTTTAAGTAGTTTTAATTGTATTTTATTTGATTACGTTTGGTTATTTGATTAATTGGAGTTTCTATTTAATTAATTAGGGTTTTTATCTTATTTATTAGATTTTAAGTGGATTTTAGTGGATTTTATTTAATTTGTTTGGTTTTTAGTTTAATTGGGTTAGAGTGGGCTAGTGTGGGTCTGATTGGGTTTGTGTAGGCTAGGGTTTTGGTGGTCGCAACCAGAGCATTATCTGGAGGAGCCTGTTGCCAAATGACCTCAAAATTGGGGTGTCTACAGCTGCCCTCCATGAGCGAGGTCGAGGGACGGATGGAACTGAAACCGATGCTCAGGGTTGACAAGACACCCCATTTGAGTTCGCGGGAGAGTGGTATTTGTTGTGGGGCTGTGAACCATTTATTCGGCGGATGCACCGAAAAGTCATGACTCGTGGCCCATGCACGATGCTGATGCAAAGAATGACCTTGATGCTAGGTAATGCATGAGGATGATGCTGAAAATGAGTGGGTAGCTCAGCTCTCGGTGAGGAGTGTTAGAGACTTCCCGACTCACACTAAAGTGTGCCTGGACAAGTTTGTCAGACTCATTGGCCTGGGGCAAACCTGGCGAAATGACGGACCTTCCGGGAAGATGTATGGCAAGATGTCGGACTTGCCGTCCGAGGGATAGAATGATGACGGATGTTAAAAGGGGGATCAACCCAAAAGAAGGGGCATCAGATAAGACTATCAAACATGCAAGCTAAAGGATAGGACATGGAAAGTTAACGGACCTACCGCTGACGAGTTGTTGAACTCGTCACCAGATAGTTAGGGTTATCAGCCCGAGAAGAGGGGCGAACAGAGTTAGTGGGGAATTCAATAAAAGAGTGACACTGAGACTCATTCGCCTAGAGCGAATCCCAAAAAGGGTCACCTAGACCTCGCTCGAGGCCCAGAAAAAGAGTTGAAATGGGACTTGTTCGCTATGGAGCAAGTCCACCAAAGATGGCACCAAGATTCGTCTGTCCGGAGCGAATCTAGGATGGGATAATCTAGACCTCGCCTGAGACCTAGACAAAGCTGGAAATATGTGGGACTTGTCCATCATGGAGTAAGTTCGATAAGGATGGCTCCGAGATTCGTCCGCTCGGAGCGAATCTGGGATGGGATAATCTACACCTCGCCCGGGGCCTAAACAAAGCTGAAAATACGTGGAACTTGTTCGTCATGAAGCAAGTCCAACAAGAATGGCTCCAAGATTCGTCCGCCAAGAACGAATCTGGGATGGGATAATCTAGACCTCACCCGAGGCCTAGACAAAGTTGAAAATATGTGGGACTTGTCCTTTATGGAGCAAGTCCAACAAGGATAGCATCGAGATTCGTTCGCCCGGAGCGAATCTGGGATGGGATAATCTAGACCTCGCCCGAGGCCTAGACAAAACTGAAAGTATGTGGGACTTGTCCGTCATGGAGCAAGTTTAACAAGGACAGCTCCAAGATTCGTCCGTCCGGAGTGAATCTGGGATGGGATAATCTAAACCTCACCCGAGGCCTAGACAAAGCTGGAAATGAGTGGAACTTGTCCATTTTGGAACAAGTCCAACAATGATGACTCCAAGATTCGTCTGCCCGGAGCGAATCTAGGATGGGATAATCTAGACATCGCCCGAGGCTTAGACAAAGCTGGAAATATGTGGGACTTATCTATCATGGAGCAAGTCCGACAAGTATAGCATCGAGATTCGTCCGCCCGGAGCGAATTTGGGATGGGATAATCTAGACCTCGCTTGAGGCCTAGAAAAAACTGAAATAGCACCGAGATTCGTCCGCCCGGTGCGAATGTGGGATGGGATAATCTAGACCTCGCCTGAGACCTACACAAAGCTGAAAATGGCTGGAACCTGTCCATTATGGAGCAAGTCCAACAAGGATAGCATCGAGATTCGTCCGCCCGGAGCGAATTTAGGATGAAACAATCTAGACCTCGCTCGAGGCCTAGACAAAGCGGAAAATAAGTGGAACTTGTCCATTATGGAGCAAGTTCAACAAGGATAGCATCGTGATTCGTCCGCCCGGAGTTAATCTGGGATGGGACAATCTATACCTCGCCCGAGGCCTAGACAAAGTTAGAAATGAGTGGACCTTGTCCATTATGGAGCAAGTTCAACAAGGATAGCACCGAGATTCGTCCGTCTGGAACGAATCTGGGATGAGACAATCTAGACCTCGCCCGAGGCCTAGACAAAGTTGAAAATGAGTGGACTTTGTCCATTATGGAGCAAGTCCAATAAGGATAGCACCGAGATTCGTCCGCTCGGAGCGAATCTGGGATGAGACAATCTAGATCTCGCTTGAGGCCTAGACAAAGTTGGAAATAAGTGGAACTTGTCCATTATGGAGCAAGTCCAACAAGGATAGCACCGATATTCGTCCGCCCAGTGTGAATCTGGGATGAGACAATCTAGACCTCGCCTGAGGCCTAGACAAAGCTGGAAAAATGTGAGACTTGTCCATCATGGAATTAATCTGACAAGGATGGCACCGAGATTCGTCCGTCCGAGCGAATCTGAGATGGGACAATTTAGACCTCGCCCGAGGCCTAGACAAAACTGAGAATGAGTGGACCTTGTCCATTATGGAGCAAGTCCAACAAGGACAGATTGGATTCCGCACGCCTAGAGCGGAAAGTCGAAATGACCTCGTCCGAGTGGAGGAAGATCGAAACGGGAGGTCACAGGATTGTACCCTACCTGGTATAGAAGTCAATGTTGGCTTCATTTGTCTAGGTCTAAGCACCAAAACGAAATTCTCGACTGTTAGCTGGATAGCACCCAGTGCCAAGTCGACAGGTAGAAAATGGTAACGGTTTGGACTGATAAAGCGTTCATTGTTGCGGCAACGATTTTCACTTCAATCACAAGCATCTGAATAAATTAGCAAAAGGATTCTGATGGCTTGGCTATTTCAACATGCAATGAACCGAATGGCAGAGCACGAAAGTCAGGAGTCTGTGTCATCTCTAGATCTTTTAGAGTCTCTGGCTTTGGGAGATGGTATATGGCTTAGTGCGACTCCACAGATGGACTAGGTTTTCTCAGCTTCACCCTCTGGAATTCCGTACCTGTTGCTGTGTTGCTTGAGGGATGGTTTACTTGTAGGAAGGTTTAAAGAGAGGTATGCTCATTTGATTACTTTGAAAGTTGCTCGCCTTCTTTTGAAAGATAGCAGTCACACCCTCTGATTTGACAGTAAGAACTTGGACATGCATGTGGCAAAAGTTTCGGCTCGGTGCATCCACATACGAGGTAACTGGCATGCTTTTGGGTGGATTATGAGGTTTTCAACCATTGAAGCAGCTGACATGTCCCTGGTTAAGAATGTATTGCAGTAGATTCGCACGCCTTACCAAAAGATAGCTGACATGCCCCTAGCTTGGAGCGAAAGGTTCTTCTATAAGGCCATTGACATGCCCTCGATTTCAGCATCCTTTGCCAAATTCTTAACCAAAAGGCAGCTAACATGCCCCTGGTAGCAGGAGAATAGTACCAAAAGACAGTGGACATGTCCCTGATAACAAGTGGATAACGCCAAGAGACGACTGACATGCCCCTAGCATCGGGGGGATAAGGACGTTGCTAAACGGAAGCTAAAGCCTAGACCATTGGTTTCACCAATGACGGTCTGTTAGGAAACACTTGCTGGTGGGCGGATTCAGAATCATGACTGCCTTGCTTGCTCACTGTGTGACTGCTTTGTCTTGTTCACTGGATGATGGCTAATCTGGATAAACTGTTGTTCGGATTCTTTGCTGATATGAGGCATTAAGCTGGATAAGGGCTTTATGAGGGTATTGTTTCCTCCTCGAAGAAGATAGACTTGTTGGATGTTTTTGACATATCCTCAGGTTCACCGTGGTGTCGCTGGCCGACTTCTGGGGAGTTTGACTTTGGCATTGGACTGTTGACTGTGCTCTCGCCTGCTGATTAGGGAGTGTGGATGTTCTGACTCTGCTCTGATCTCAAAGGCTTAGTGCTATTGTTGTCCTCATTTCCGCGCTCGAGTTATGGAGCAGACCATGTTCTGGATGAAGATACTGTCCTAAGAAGCGTCAACCAGCAGGATAGCTGGCATGCCCCTAGTTGACGGGGAAGGCTATCACCACGAGGGCAGCTGACATGTCCCTAGTGTACAATATCCTCTACTAGGTCTTTAGCTGAAGGGCAGCTGACATACCTCTGGTTTGAAACCTAGCGAGACCTTGCAAAGTAGGCAAGTGATCATGCAAGAATGATGGTGTTGTGTTGTGTCCTCCCTCAGAATAAATTTGGATCGCTAATCATACCTGCTATGAGAAGAGAAGAAGACCTCGATTCACAAGACACTACCTGGACTTCTAGGCTGTCGGTGGCTCTCTTGGGGTGGATTATTCAATAGGTGAGACTCCATGTCAAACTCTTGGGGACTTAGACCTACTTCTTTGGCTTTGGACTTATTTCTTTTCTCCCTCTTAGACTTGTAGACTCACTCTAACCCTTGCTTGGGGTAATGGACATCCTGATTTAGAAGGGGCTACTGGGCTTTTATGCAAGGGGTGGTTAGTTCCTTAGGCTGCTTGGATTTCATGCAAGGGGTGACTAGTCCCTTAGGCTGCTTGGATCTTCAGGATGTTTGCTTCGACTCCTCCCCAAGGTAAGTGGTAGGGATAGAGTTGGCTTACTTGTCTCTCTCTGTTAGGGCTAACTTCTGACTTCGACTTCTGTCTTCTTATTTCTTTTATGTCCTTGTGGATATTTTATTTTTCTATTTTGGCTCACACTCGTGCTCGCTCCTAACATTTTATCTCCCTCTGGAGGTGTAAGTCCCCGTGGGAGTTTGGAGATTTCGCCTAACCACGTTCGGATGGTGGCTCCCTCACTCGCTAGAATGTCTAGGTAATGAAAACTGAAGAGGTGTAGACCTTTCTCAAGCAGGCTAGCTATTCTGTTTCTCGTCATCAGGATGTGATGCTGATGTTATGCGTTATGCTTAGATGGATGCAATTATTGACGTGCTTAAGTTATTGATGCGCATGACATTAAAAAGACAAATGCTATGATTTGAATGCACTTGGATCACCATTTATTTAAAAATATGCATGCATGAAGGAGTAATGGATGATGCGTGATGCACAAAAGGATACTTTGCAAGGCGAGGATACACGTCTTCCGCTCATTAGTAGTACTTCTTGAGATAACATGCATTGACTAGCTCTGATTGTTCCATGTGGTCCACCAAAGCCATACCAATGGAATGAACTTGAGTTTCCAATGATGAGGGAGTGGCTGCTTCAACCGTTGCTATCTTGCTTTTCCAATGCCACATTTCTTCCTTGATGTCTTTTGCCAGCACGACGAGTTGTTTTTGGTACAGAGCTTCTGTGTCTCTACGATCGCTCCTTTTGTCCTTATCAGAGGCGAGATCTGTGTAATACGCAGACTCTTGGTCATTGCTCATGCAAGGGTTAGTTCTCTCAGCCGACAATTGAATTTGAGCAAACACTATGATAGAAGATGCGGTTGGCATTGTGGATGGAGTTGAAATTGTTGTTTCTAAGGATGTGCTTGTAATGGAGACTGACTCGGCTGCTGGGGTTGCCACGGGGACTGTTGCTGTAACTGAAACTATTATGATTGACTGATGTTGGTCCCGGTGTGGCAGTTGGAACTAGGACTACTGCGGTCAGAGCTGAAACTACTGCAATTTGAGCTGGGGTTACTATGGTCGAAACTGTATATGCTGTGTTTGGGATTGGAAATGCTGTGATTGAAGCTGAAATCATTGTGGTTAAGGTTAGAACCGCTGTAAAGGAATTGTAACTGCCGTGACGAGAATTGAAACCATCATGGCAGTCTCTTCAGAAGAGTAGTCCTCATTGTCTGCTGGTTCAGCTGTGTTTGACGGTGTGTCTTGCTGTAGCCCTGTTGTGTCCGAACTCTGACCTGGACTGTGAATCCCTGCACTAGCAAAGTGAGTGAAAGCGAGAGGGGAATTCTACCTCGATTGCAGTAAGCGTCGAGAATGTCGCAGCTATTCGAAATTGAGTCTTCCTCGCTTTCTCCTCTCCTCCGCAGCAATGACTTGGCGTTCCCTTAACCGTACTCCTAGAGAGGTATGTCTTTCTCATATTCCCAATGGTGACATATATTCTCGACCATCCTGGGAGGATTACTACGAACAGGTGGGTAGCAGCCACGTTCAAATTCAAGGATGAAGTTAACCGACTGAAATCGATTAACTAAGAATAAAACATTGATAGGCTCGGAGTCAAAGTGAACAGTCTGGTAGGATGAGATTGAGACAGTGGCTTTCAGCTGGGATGGGTTCACGGCAAATTAGCAAACTCTGGCTAGGAAAAACAAAGAGTGAGAGTGGTGCACACGAGTGCTGCCGGATAGAACTAAGGAAGAGGTAGGACGACGAACAAGGCTGATCAGACTCGATGGATTCTCTCGGAAAAGATTGGGGGAAGAGAGGATGAGCCCCTGAAGTTTCAACATCTTCGGAGCTTACCAGCTCAGACAAGGTGGGGTCAACTATGTTAAGGCGTGCACGTGCATATGTTGGTGTGGGTTCAGGTGTCTATGTGAGTTATCTCTTATGGGTTGATGACAATGTGTCCATCGTCGATGAAGTCTTGGATAGCACTTCGGAGAGCACAGCAGTCGTCTGTTGAATGTCCACGAGTACGATGGAAATTGCAGAATAGATCCTCTTTATACCACTTGGGAAGTGGGTCCGGTGGTAGACGGATCTCCAGTAGCTACAGGAGTGGTGCAACCTTAGGAAGGATGTCACTCAATGATTCACCGAGTGGGGTGAAGTCGTCTTCCTTACGGCGAGGTCACTTTTGCCGTTGTTGCTGCCCTTGTTGAGCTGACACAGCGTGACGTGTCGGCTCAACATTGGTGTGTAGTGTAGTGCATGCAGAGCTAGATGCTGGTGAGGGTGCAGATATAAGTGTGGGTACTATTCCCTGCGTGCCAACGACAATGGTCTCATTGTCAATTAAAGTCTGAATGACATCCCTCAAAGTGTGACAACCATCAGTCGAGTGCCCCGAGGCTCGATGACAATCGCAATATACGCTCGCGTCGTACCACTGAAGAAGTGAAACTGGTGGGGGACCCAAATCAGAAAGTCTCAGAAGTGACACATCCTAAGGAAAAACAACGCTCAGCGACTTGCCCATCGGAGTGTAGTCACTTTCAGCGCGGTGGCCTTGTTTCTGCTTAGGTTGCTGCTCTTGCCAAGCCGACGCGATGTGATGCACCGGCTTGACGGTGGAAGGTGTGTGTAGTGTGCAATGATGACCTACGTGTTGGGATCTGAACCTGATGCTGATGCCGTGCTGTGTGTGATGTTGAACGTGAGATCAACAGCTGCGGCACCGGTACGACTTCGGGCGATGGGCTCGAGGAGTGTTGTATTCTCTCACAACTAATGGGTTGATCCTTAAGTGCCTGTGATGCATGCTATGACAAGTGCAGCTGTGGTGCAGGAGGCAGAGATAATGTCTCCATTACTGAAGCAGTGTGAATTTGGGGCGATAGTATGGACGATGGTGCAATGGGATGAGCCTGCAACGCCATAGTGGTCTGCATCGGAACTTCAAGGGTCGAGAGAGGAGGACCTCCCACTGAATCGAGGGAAAGAGCCATGTGCTCTAGCCTCGGGGCCAAAGCTCTCAAGTATTGAGCCTGCATGGCCGAAGACTCACCAAAAGATGGGTCAGATGACAGGAGAGCAACGAGAGTGGGGTCTAAAACAGAACTAGCCATAATCGACTGGACATCCGGAACAGGAGAGCCTGAAAGGGGGAGAACAACTGGCAATACTCTCGATGCCTATAGGGTGGTTGGCAAAGGTGAGTGAGCTAGTTGGGTTATTAGGGTATTAGGTGAAGGTGACTATGCTGGCGGGGTTGTTGGGTACTCCGGTCCAGTGGTGAGTTGGATCATGTTCACTGTGGAGATCGAACCCTCGAGAAAGGAACGGTACAGGGCTAATGAGAATGGAGCAGAAGAATCGTGGATCAGATCTGAGAGGCTTAGCACAGTAAGGTTGGATCGGACGGGAAAGATAGCGTGGATTCCAGAGGTCCCTAGTGCGCCTGGATGGTCATGCTCGGGAAGAGACTGGTTAACAATGCTAGAGGGGCCAAGGAAGGATGCCGATGCTTGTGCTTGTGTGGGTTCAGACTCCGCCTGTTGGGTGTGTATGACGATGGCCTTGCGGTCAATCAAGTCTTGAATAGCATCCCGGAACGAGAGGTAATTATCCGTCGCATGTCCCGCGGTGCGATGGAAATTACAGGATAGATCCGCTTTCTACCACCCCGGCAACGGATACGGGGTAGGCGAATCCTCGGAAACTTCAAGAGTACTGTACCTTAGGGAGGACAACACTTAAGGGCTCGGCCAACATCATGAAATGGCACGTTAGGCGGTGTGGTCGTGCTTGTTCGTGGTACGGTCCTTGCCTTGCTGATACGACGAGGTATACCGGCTCGACGGTGGTGGTGATGTGGGAAGTGTGTGATGCTCTACGTATGGGTGTACAACCTAACTGTTGCCGAGCTGGATGTCTCGCATTGACAAACGCAGCTGGGGATTCGATGTATGCGATGGCGTTCTGGGAAGGCTCTCCCCTTTTGTTGGGGTTGCAGCTCACGCCGTTGTTGTTGCTGCTGCTTGCTTTCGAGGCAGAAGTGGGTGATGTAGTCTGCTTGGCGAATATGGTAAGTGCGGGGAAACTGCCACTACGTAGCGAGCTTTCCACACGAGCGCTAGCTCGGATCAACGATGCAAATGTGATGATAGGTTGTATGCTAAGTAGAGCCCCGATAGTTGGTCGCGCTCCACGGATAACCATCTCGATTGATTCTTCATCCGAGGGTCTATCCCGAACTTGTAATGCAAGAGCGCGCCAACGTCCGACATACTCCCTAACTGACTATTTGCGCTTCTGCTTGATGGCGACAAGGTCCTCGCACTTAGAGACCAAGTCAAAATTGAAGGAGTACTGATCCAGAAACGCTTGGCTGAGGTTGTTCCAAGTCTTAATCCGTGCCATGTCTAGGGATGTGAACCACTTCAGTGCCGGGCCTGTCAGACTTTTCAGGAAGAGTCGGATTAATAACTTCTCGTCAGCCTGAAGCTGCGCGAGATTTCCGTAATATGCCCTCAGATGTGAAATAAGGCAACCCTTACTATTGTATTTTCCAAAATCTGGGGCTTAGAAATTCGGTGGGAGAGTTGCCTCTGGAAAGTAGCAGAGGTCCCGTAATTGGTGAGACTGGCAGTCTCCTCCCTGCACTTGTCGAAGTGCTCTTTCGAGATCGCCCACCCTGGCATAAAGGACGTCCGAAGTTGCTGCCATTAAGAATGGTGCAGCTAGGATGGATCCTACGTACGCCGTATGGGTCGCACCGAGGTGCTCCTCCGGATCCACTGTCGCGTCTGCTGGTGTCAGTGCGCGATGGCCAGCGTACCAGTGCATCGGTGTAAAGTGTTGTGAGGTATATGCAGAAACCTGATTTTGATGCAAGGAGAGAGGGGGGATGTATGATGAACTAAGTGAGGTGCAGTGGGAGCGGGGTGTCGCTGCGGTCCCTGGATAGATCCAGGGAATAAAGCCTGAGGATGTGGCTCCCCTGTCATGCCTAGAGGCTGGCCACCAAGTGCATAGGAGGTATACTGTACAGTGACTAGTGGGGGTGTTACAGACGGAGTCAGTTTTGCCATCACCGAGGCTGTGAGGAGTTAGGGCGATGGTTGAGGGGGCGGTGCAGTGGGTGCATCATGACATGCAAGGGAAGGTGACAGAGGTGATAGGATTCAATACGGGGGAAGGAGGTAGAAGAGATGGAGGATCATACACAACACTAGGTTTTACGTGGTTCAGCCTAAGCCTACTCCACGGGCGTCTTCTGGTGGTTTCACTAGTTTTCTCACACACTGTTACAAGGTTACAACACTTATTTATAGTGCAACATTAGGGCACAAATCACCCCAAAGACTTATCAGACCCAATAGGCCCAATAAGGATACATAC
>JAMKQA010057357.1:0-11491 GCA_024699735.1 Posidonia australis
GGAGAGAAAGAAGAAGACAAAGAATGGGTGGAAGGGCGTGGCTCGTGAGAGAAAAAGAAGGAGAAAAAGGAAGAAAAGAAAAGAGGAAAGAACGGCACATAAAACGAGGCAACTGTGAATCCTCAAATCGGACTCCACATTGGTCCCAAATCACAAGCAGATGCACAGAAAGCCAACCACAATCTCACACAACCAAGAAACAACAGATTATACATTAATAAACCATTATACACAATATTGCAAATAATTACATGGTTTACAATAAAATGGATAATCAGGCCCAGATGTCACAGCCAGGGTGACAACATGCTGTGAAGCTGCTGCGGTGGTGCATGAATAAAGTTGCCATGGGCTTGATAGTTGTGACATCTTCGCACAAACTGATAGCAGTCTGTCTCCATGGTTGACCAAAAGTAACCTTGTAACATTATTTTGTTGGCCAATAATACCCCATTCATGTATAATCCACATGTCCCAGCATGCACTTGCAACATCACTGTATTGGCCTCCTTTTTTTCGAGACAGCGCAGAAGCATCTGATTGTAAGACCTCTTGTACAAGTGACCTGCTCCAAGCACATATTATGAAGACAGCCGGACCATGGTCTTTCTATCTGTCGCTGATGCATCTGGATAATGATTTCTGATTTCCAGATAGACTTTGATATCATGATACCATGGTAGCTCTGTTGTGGAGTTTGCTTCTTCTATGCTCATGCAGTGTGCCAGCTAGTCTGTGCAAGTTACCGACACTTTCACCATGTCATCCTCTGGTATTGACAACAAGGATGCGAGAGTGGCTAGTGCATTTGCGTAGGCATTCGTGGCCCTGTTCATATAGGAAAAATGTATTCCCTCAAACTTGGCCATTAGCCTTACGAGATGGTTATGGTATGAACCAGTTTCAGGTCCTTGGTTCTCCAGTTACCATTAACCTATGAGATGACTAACATGGCGTCACCATGCACATGTAGTTTCTACGCACCATGTTCTAATGCAGCCTTCAAGCCAAGAATACATGCCTCGTACTCTGCCACATTATTAGTGCACACAAATGTTAACTTTCGAGCAAGTGGGATCATCTGGCCTTGTGGGGTCTCTAGTACTACACTGATGCCCATGCCTCTCCTGTTAACTACGCCATCAAAGTAAAGCTGCCACCAATCTTTGTCTCGAGGGTCTACTGACTCATCCTCTTCCATGACGAACAGTATATCCTCATCGTGGAATTGAGTCTGCAGGGGTTGATACTCTGGCAAGCGTAAATCTGCTAAGTGATCTGCCATGGCCTGTCCCTTCATAGATTTCTGTGTGACAAAAGTGATATCAAATTGAGATAAAAGCACCTGCCACTTGACACATCTACCCACCAACGTGGGTTTCTGAAATAGTTATTTCATGGGATCATGTCGGCACAACAATAGAACTGAATATGCCATCATGTAATGCCCTAGGCGCTATGTGGCCCAGATGAGGGATAGGCAAACTTTCTTGATTGAGGTGTACTTAACTTTGCAATCATTGAATTTTTTTACTCAAATAGTAAATGGCCCTCTCCTTGCGACCTATTTCATCATGCTAACCCAAGACTACACCCATTGAATGCTGCATTGCTGACAAATAAAGCAACAGAGGATGCCCTAGTGTCGGAAGAACTAGGACTGGTGGCCTTACCAAGAGATATTTGATTTTGTCAAAAGCTTCTTGGCACTCTTCACTCCAGCGGATCTATGCGTTCTTCCTCAAGAGCTAGAAGATCTGCTCACAAATTGGTGTCAACTGGGCAAACCGATTGATATACTGCAATCGCCCCAGCAACCCTCAGACTTCTTTTTCTATTGTAGGAGGAGGCATCTCGATGATGGCTTTAGCCTTGCTCGGATCTACCTCAATTCCTTTTTGACTAATGATGTAGCCCACTAGCTTGCCTGACGACACACCAAATACACACTTGTTGGGGTTCAGCTGTAGCTTATATTTTCGCAAGAGATTGAAAAGCTTCCGCAAACAAACAATGTGTTCTTCAAGCTCTTTGGACTTGGCGATCATATCATCCACATAAACCTCGATATCTTGGTGCATGAGATCATGGAACAATTTTGTCATCGCCCTTTGATATGTGGCCCTGGCATTCATGAGCCCAAATGGCATAACTTTGTAACAGAACACTCCACATGGGGTAATAAAAGACGTCTTCTCCGTATCCTCTTCTGCCATTTCAGTTTGATTATAACCTAAGAATCCATCCATGAATGACAACATTTTGTGTCCTGCAATATTATCCACCAACACATCGATGTGTGGGAGTAGAAAATCATCCTTTGGGCTTGCTTTGTTTAGGTCCCTATAATCAATGCACATTTGAACCCGACCATCTTTCTTAGGCACCGAAACCACATTCGCTAACCATTCTGGGTAGAGGATGACCTTTAGAAAGTTAACTTTGTGCTACTTCATTATTTGCTCCTTCAATTTCAACAGCCACTGCGGTCGCCATCTACGCAATTTCTGCTTGACTGGTTTGACGTTAGGCTTGAGCGATAATGTGTGCACCACTACCTCAATGTCTAGTCCAACCATGTCATCGTAACTCCAGGCAAAGATATCTGCATATTCTCGGAGGAGTTCAACAAGTTCTGCTCGGGCCTGTGTTGTGAGTCTAGTGTTAATTCGTACTTCCTTGATATCTTCAGTGGTGCCAATGTTTACAGACTTAGTTTCTTCTTTTACATGCAAGTTCAAGCCTTTTGGATCATCGTCATAAGGCTGGAATTCTAGTGCATCATGACTTTTTCCTTCTATTTCTACATCATCCTCTTCTCCATATGCAATAAGTTCGGGAAGGACTTCTTGCTGGAATGATGGATCTGTGTCTCCAAAGGTACACATTTTCTCAGCATTCAGCCCTTGATGATGCTTCAGAATGGTTACTATGACTCTGGTCGTCTTGTATGCACTTCTGACGATCTTAGACTTTACTATTTCCATACTTGTAGACGTACCTAGCTGTTTTACTTCTTTCATAGCCTTATTATGTGGACAAACGTTTTTATTTTTATGATTTTCTGTGATGGGTGGGTAGCTGTCCTTTGATTGATTGATGTGAGTGCTACCACCTGCATTCTCTCCTAAGTCTAACTCAGGATCTTTTTTTTTGGACCCTACTGCTCAAGTGGGGCCAAGACTGATAATACCACCTAGACTTGCCTCCCAGCTGATAGGAGATAAACTATTCTGATTTAGAATTCAATTTTCTGTCCTCTTCTAGGGCAATACTAGCAGATTGACCCTGTGAGATTGTTTGTTCTGCCATGTACTTTGTCATTACTGCCTTCCCATTTTTGCGCCTGAGTTCACTCCGTGTGTCTTCTACCAGTATCACCGACTACTCCTGAAACAAGACTTCCAAATCACTAAGCATACTGTCAACTTGTGCTACTACAACATCCCCCTCATCTTCATTAGAAGCAAGATCCACATAGTAGGCACTGTTAGTTTCTAGTACTTCAAGCGGTGACTTCAGCTGTCCCGACTATAACCCTACCAAAGCTAACTGATACACTGATGCTGCTGGGGCTGAGGTTGCTCCTATTGATACTGAGACTGCAGCTAAACATGTAGGAAGACCTTCAGCTGACTCCAGAGGTGGCAATGCCAACCTAGCTGTCCCTGATAGCAAAGATGATGTCGAATCTACTCTAGAGTCCATAATTTCTGCCTCAGAGTAGTAATCTTCAACACATATCCACTCTGATCCATTGATTGGTGTGACCATGCCGGTGGAACCCTTGGTGCGGTTCTCCTGCTACTTTGTGTGCGGAAACACACGAGGAGATCCGATACGGTCACGGTGAAAATTGTGATTCCGGAAGAAGAGATAAGACCCGGAAACACCAAAGGGAAGACAAAAAGGATAAGGAAAGGAGTCGCCACCTAGTCTCTTAATGGAAAGACGAGGAAAACCAAAAACACATGAAAATCAAGAAACAAAACAAAATGCAGAATGCATGTGTGATCCGTGCCTAATGGATAATGCACAAATGAATGCGGGCCAGAGAAAGGGTAAGGATTCTGGTTACGCATGGGGAAGGGGTTAGGCACCCCCATGCACCCGAGAAAACTCGATCTTTCTAGGTTTCCTATAGTCAATGGTCTGTTAAATGTATGCTTGCTTATTCTATATGCTAATGCATGAAGATGATTGAAAACATGCCAAATCAAAGCAAAGAAAAGGAATCAAAGGAAAAAGTTAATCCAAGGGTCAAATGTAGGCATTGTTAATGCCGCTTTACTGTATGCCCTGGGCGATGAGGAAAATCGTGAAAATCGAGAAATTCTCAGAAAGTGTCTCGCAAAACAGTGGAAAATTAAGATAAATCCGAGAAAATCAAAAAGGGGAAAATAATCCTCATTTCAGGACAATGTTGGCTTTGACAAGCCTTTTACTGTACACCCTCGGGCGATGGAAAACCAAAACAAGTGAAAACCACGGAAAATCGAGGAAAATCTGGAAAATGAGGAGAAAACCAAGCCGAAATGAAGCTGAGAAAGCGTGCGTAAAATAGGGAAGAAAAGACGAGAAAATCTGTGCAAAAAGATGTGAAAGGCCATGCAAAATGCAAGTGTGAATGCAAATATGAGAAGTCTAGGGGTTTTATGCAAAAAGTCCAAATTCCGAGGAAAACTGAAGTTCGGAAGTCGAAATCATCAACGAATACATAGGAAAACACATTCTATGCAAGTATGAAGAATTCCGAGGTCCAATGTGCATTCCAAGTCAAAATGAAGTTCTCTAGGGGTTAGAATGCAATATTACCACCAAAACATGCATTTAAATCAATTCTGCATAAAATCAGGGTAAAAATGCAAGAAAAATGATTCAGAAAAGTTCCAGAAAGTTTCAGGGGAAAAATGGTCATTTTACCCTTGAAAACAAGCGATCAGAGTAAAATCAATGAATACATGGGCTAAACTGCAAATTGCCCTGTAGAATAAAGCATCTAGAAGAATTTCAGTAAAGACAGAGGGTTAAAATGTAATTTACCCAAAGAAAACCTGCTCCAGAAAAGTTTTCAAAAAGTCCAAAGGTTTAAATGCAAATAAACCAACAAAATAAGCATTCTGAAACATTTTAAAAAGTATAAGGGCTTCAGTGCAATTTATCTATAGCGAAAAGCATTTAAAAAGATCTGAAGGGCTTTTATTAAAGTTTTAAACTCAGAAAACATTATTTTAAATGTTCAGGGTAACAAATGTAATATTTTCAGTTAAAACTTTATTCGAAATATTTAAGAAAAATGATGGAAGGACCTAACTGTAATAAAAGGACCTAAAAGTAATTCCCGAAGGACCTAAGTGCAAGAAAAGTATTAACTTTTGGATTTTATTAAAAAAAGTGTTTTTTACTTCTATTTTATTAAAAAAGAAAAACGATAGTCACCGGCGACGGAGCTCCGCTGCCAACGCCCATCAAGGAGGAAGAAACAGGCCTTTCGATGGTCTGATCCAACGCTCATCAGGAAGCAAGAAGAGGAAGAGAGGCTGACATCCAACGATTTGGATGTCGGCTCCGACGGCTGAAACGGTCTACCCTCCTTGGTTGGAGTCGGGCTACTCCGGTGGCACATTCGCGGTGGCTGGAGGCATCTGGGGCTCTAGCGCTGCGATCAGAGGCTCCTGAAGGCTTGAGGGGGCGATGCTGGTGCTGTTCCTTCATCCAGGAGCTAGGCTCGTGCATCCCGAACTCTGCCTGCCGTCGACACTTACGCGCTGCGACGTGCCTGGCTGCGAGGGCCATCCAGAGGTTGAAGATGATTCTTGATAGCTCCGGAGGATCGCGTAAGGCCAGAGGAAGCTTCTTGTGGGGTTGGATCATCGCGGTGAGGCTCGGAGCGGCGAGTGGGCTCAGGCAGGGGTCTTCTTCCCCGGCGACGGCGGTCTTGAGGCTTCTGGCACAATAGACTCCTATGGCTCACAGCTGGCTTCCAAAGGTCCTGGGAGCTCGGGGAGGACCAGAGGATCCAGCCTCGGGGTTCAGGAAGGCACGGCGTGGTCTGAGGCTTCTTATGAGGCTCTTCTTCCAGTCATCTTCCCAGGCGACGGTGACGAAGCTAGTTCCAGTGGATTCCTCCGAGAGCGCACCTCAGCAGTCGGAGAAGGACCAGGAGAAGGGGAAAATAAAGAGAAGACCACGGGGAAGCTAATCCTAAGCTCTGGGACCAGAGGGGAGCCTCGAGCCAATGCCCCCACCCAGGCTACCGGAATCGACTTCGGCGAAGCCTGGGGGCACCAAATGAGCCAGAGGAAGCCTCTAGAACCCCCAAAATTAATCCAGGAAGAAGGGGGAAGGCCTAGGAGAAACTATTTAACCATAATTGAAGTCAGAAAGAGGTGTACCTTGTCTGGCAGTGGTTTTTCACCTTGTTACACGCCAGAGATCGCCGGAAATCGCCTCTCCTCATCCACTGCGAGCTCCTCTCTTTCCCAGGAACCCTCTCTCGCATCCTCTTTCTCTCTGACCACCTAGAGCTCTATTTATAGCCTAGGAAACCCATAACAACCAAAACAAATCCATAACAACCCACTCCAACAAACAACAACTAACTAAACAACTTCTTAACCACATAACTAATCACTAACCAACTCTAACAAACCTATAACAAACCTAGGGATTGAGAAAGTGGGCTTAAATGGGCTTCATGGGCTTTGGTGGGCCTTCATGGGCTTAATGGGCTTTGGTTGAATCAAATGGGCTTTGGATGAATTAAATGAGGCCTTGGATGAATTAAGCGGGCCTTGGTGAATTAAATGGGCTTTGTGGGGCTTAATGGGCCTATGTGGGCCTTGTGGGCCTAATGAGCTTCAATTGGGCCTAAATAGGTCTTGTAGGCCCAAGTGGGCTTAAGTGGGCCTCAAGTGAGCTTTAAGGAGTTAAATGGGCCTTCAAAGGGGTTAAATGGGTCTTCAAGGGCCTTCATGGGCCAAGGTGGGCTAAATTGGGCTTTGTGAGCTTTGAATGGATTCAACTAGGGTTAGAGTTCATTGGTGATTGGAAGCCCACCACCACACTTTCAACATGCAAAATTGGGGTGTCTACAGATGCCCCTCCCTGAGCGAGGTCGGAGGACGAACGGAACAGAGACCGATGCTCAGGGTTGACAAAGACACCCCACTCCCTCTCTCAAGGAAGAGACATCAGGAGGAGGAGACCGCTACTCAAAGTTGACAAAGACACCTTGCCCGAAGCCACAAGAAAGAGTCTGTTACTGGCAACCAGCCACCAGTCGGTGAATGCACCAAAGGTCCCGTCGCCAAAATCGAAGCCAAACAGAGAAACAAAAACAAAAGACTAAGAACTGACAAGTTGATGACCAATCAGCTCCTAAAAGACATGACTGGCTATCGCACTTGTCGAGAAAAACACCGGACAAGACTCACGGTGCTTGTCGACCGAGAAGTGACTGTCACGAAAGTCATCCGAGTAGTTCGGGCTACCAGCCCAGAAGGAGGGAAAAAACAAAGAGAGTAGGGATCCATCAGGCACCACAGGGATTGCCTGGGTAGTTCGGGATACCAGCCCACTAGAAGAAAGGAACAACAATCGCTCTGATTCCGTCCATATGGAGCGGAACTCAAAACAACAGAGGGACACAAAGGTTCACTCAGAAGGAAATGGATCAAACTAGGGATGAGAAGACCTGCAGGTGAAAAGGGGAGCAACCGGGCATGTCCGACTAGACCGAGCCTTGGAGGAAAAAGAAGACACCAAGATTCGTTCCAATAGAGCGAACCTAGGAAGGGAAAAAAACACACCAATGTAAAAGAATACCAGGATTCGTTCAATCGGAGTGAACCGTGGATGGGAAAATCACACCAGGATTCGTTCCATCAGAACAAATCGTGGATGGGAAAATTCAAATGTAAATGAACACCAGGATTCGTTCCATAAGAACAAACCGTGGATGGGAAGTCACACCAGGATTCGTTCCACCAAAACGAACCATGGATAGGAAAATCAATGTAAATGAACACCAAGATTCGTTCCATTGGAACGAACCGTGGATGGGAAAATCACACCAAGATTCGTTCCATCAGAACGAACCGTGGATAGGAAAATCAATGTAAATGAACACTAGGATTTGTTCCATCAGAACGAATCGTGGATGGGAAAATCACACCAGGATTCATTCCATCGGAACGAACCGTGGATAGGAAAATCAATGTAAATGAACACCAGGATTCGTTCCATCGGAGTGAACCATGGATGGGAAAATCACACTAGGATTCGTTCTATCGGAACGAACCGTGGATAGGAAAATCAATGTAAATGAACACCAGGATTCATTCCATCGGAACAAACCGTGGATGGGAAAATCACACCAGGATTCGTTCCATCGGAACGAACCGTGGATAGGAAAATCAATGTAAATGAACACCAAGATTCGTTCCATCGGAACGAACTGTGGATGGGAAAATTCAAATGTAAAAGAACACCAGGATTCATTCCATCGGAGCGAACCGTGGATGGGAAAATCACACCAGGATTCGTTCCATCAGAACGAACCGTGGATAGGAAAATCACACCAGGATTCGTTCCATTGGAACAAACCGTGGATGGGAAAATTCAAATGAGAATGAACACCAGGATTCGTTCCATCGGAACGAACCGTGGATGGGAAAATTCAAAAGTGAAAGTACACCAGGATTCATTCCATCGGAACGAACCGTGGATGGGAAAATTCAAATGTAAATGAACACTAGGATTCGTTCCATTGGAATGAACCGTGGATAGGACAATCAATGTAAATGAACACCAGGATTCGTTCCATCGGAACGAACCGTGGATGGGAAAATTCAAATGTAAATGAACACCAGGATTCGTTCCATCGGAACGAACCGTGGATGGGAGAATCACACTAGGATTCGTTCCATCGGAACGAACCATGGATGGGAAAAACACACCAAGACCCGTCCCATTGGAACGAACCGTGGATGAAAATTTTCAAATGTAAAAGAAAAGGGCCCCAAACTCATCTGTTTGGAACAAAATTCAAAGACGAAGGGTGGTTTGACCTTCTGCTTAGCCACAAGGATTTGCCACGGGGGAACTTATTCAGGTATCAATGCACCCTAGAACGTCACCACTGTGGGATATGTCAGTTGAAATGGCGTAGTGCCATGCTACAGTCGTCATCTAGTAGGCACCATTATGTGATGAATGTCACTTCCCTATACGAAGGGGCACTGACCATCACTCGGAAGACAATTCGTACCATGCATTCTCGAAACAGTCCTTCTTCCCACAAAGCAGCTTACATGCCCTTGGTCGAAGGCTCTGTTTTGGTTGCATTGCATGTTGATGTTCTGTATGTGACTTTTAACCAAAGAGCAGCTGACATGCCCTTGGTCGAAGTCTCTGGTTCAATTTCACCACAACTAGTCCTTTGTATGTGACCTTTGACCAAAGAGCAGTTGACATGCCCCTAGTTGAAGGCTTTGGTTCGGTTACATCACAACTAGTCCTTTGTATGTGACCACTGACCAAAGAGCAGCTGACATGCCCCTAGTTGAAGGCTCTAGTTCGGTTACATCACAACTAGTCCTTTGTATGTGACCTCTGACCAAAGAGCAGCTGACATGCCCCTGGTTGAAGGTTGGCTAGACATCACTTGAGGGTATGGGGTCTTGGAAGCCAGGCTGTAACTACAGATATTCCGTGAGCCACTGGAGTACTTGAGATCGTCACTAGCTGAAGCAAGTGACCATTCATCAAGTGACAGAGAATATGTGCAACCTGACTGCTTCCCTATACTGTACTTGGAAAACTGAAGGAATCGAGGCAACTTTACTGAAGGCCTCTATCTCTGACTGGCATGTTTGGGGGTGTATTCCGTTCAATCGTGGTGTTTTGATGGTTGTGTATTTGGGCGCACCACTTAAGGATATCTTTCTGATTATGTTTGCCAAATTCTAGATTATTGTAGGGTTCACAGTCACGTTGTTGTCCCTGCTAATCATTTCACATGTAGATTCTGATCAGAGAATAACTGTTTTGCCCTTGGTGAACCAAGTAACAGAATATGTGAGCCTAGCTAGAAAGCAGCTGACATGCCCCTAGTGTAAGGGTGAATGATGCTCATTGGAAACAGAAGTCAGATCGAGAGGTACCAAAGCAAAATGGGTGCCTCTGACACTGAGCCAGGTTACTCTAGGAAGTTTTGGGCACCACTGGAGGATACAAAACTTAAAGAATCAGGTTGTAACTGTAGGCGCACTTTGGATCAATGAAGCGGCTGCAGCTGACTTTCCCTTGTTCACTGACTGGTGGCATGTACATTCGTTCACTATCTCGAGCTATGCTCGGATGGCAAGAAGTAATGTGAGACATCGTAGTATGTCTTAGGCTGGCTATTCTCTGCTCCGCTACTTGTTGTGCCACTGTGCTCTGGCTACAGACATGTATTCGGCTGTGTTGTCCTCAAGCCTTCCACAAACAATGTCTACCATGCTCGAACTGTTACGGAGGAATTGTTGTCACACTGCTGACTCTGCAAATCCGTGTAGCTTGTACACTGACTGGTGTCCTCACTGTATATGTACTTTGACTACTAAGGAGCTGGAATGTCCCTAGGTAAAAGCACTTGGCAAAGAGCCTACAAACAAAAAGATTGATCCAAGCGAGGCTATGATGATTATTATTATCGTTGTGGGCTTTATGATTCGTGAGCAAATTAGTTATGCAAGAGTGAATTTTGTTTGATGCATGCCTTGTGATTTCAGTTGCTTGTTATCTGTATTTACTATCCTGCCTGTTCAATGAGTTCATTATCAGGGTCGCTTGCTTGTTTAGTTTAGCTGTTGGTTTGCTTTCAGCTAGGCTGGAAAACTGTATGCTTGTTAGAGGAGGATGACACCTTTGACTCAGTTGCCACTACAAAGACTTGCAAGTCGTTAGGTGGCTCTCGCTGGGTAATGGTGGCTCTCGGATTCACTGTGAGGTATTACAGTGGACCTGGTTCCATGCCAAACACTTTAAGGTCCTTCATCCGCTTTTTCCTTTTCGATATCATCGTCTTTTCTTTTCTTTTATTCTCTCATAGACGTGTGGTTTCACTCTAACCCTGTCTTGGAGGTAATAAGTGCTTGATTTATTCAAGAGGCCTTTATTGTAAGAGGGTGGGTCAGTCCCTCAAAGGTGTGATTTGACTGAGCGCGTTCTCCAACTCCTCTCCAAGGTATGGTAAGGGTAGAGCTATAATGCATGCCTCTCACTCTTGGGCTGACTTCTGTCTTCGCCTTATGTCTTCTCCATTCTTTTATGCCCTCGCGAATGTATGTTTTCATTTCTGGCTCACACTCTCAGTCACCCCTAACATTTTATCTCCCTCTTGGAGGTGCAGGATCCTTGTGGAGCTTGGACACTTCGTCTGGCTTTGATATTTGGTGGCTCCCTTGCTGACTTGGCTATCTAAGTAGTGACAACTGAGGAGGGA
>JAMKQA010057358.1:0-12311 GCA_024699735.1 Posidonia australis
CGCGGCGGGCCGGGCCCAGCCCGGCCTGCGGCCTGTTTTGGCGGGCCCGGGCTTGGCCGGCCTGGACCGGCCCGGCCCGTTTTCCATGTCTAATTGTATGATCACCCAAGAATACCTTGGAATGATCAAAAAGTTTATTGAAATCAGTCCTAAATAAATTCACAGTTTGTTTAACTGATGCTTTCTTAAACCTTGCTGCAAAATATAACTCAGGGAACTTTAACTTTAACTTTTCCCCATTCCACCACTTATTTTCCCAAAACAGTACATTATTACTACTGTGAACTTGGAAGGTGGTGAAACAATTAAGAATATCAAAACAAGCCTTCATATTTTGCCAAAGAGGAGAGCAATTGTTTACAGAGGAGTTTAATAAAGCACCAGGCCAAACTATATTTAGATATCTCACGTTAAGAAGTTCTTTCCATTTCATATTATTATTCTTAGAAAGTAATTGTCAAAGCAGCTTAGCTTTCAAAGCATAATTGAAATTTCTTAAGTTAATAATCCCACAACCTCTTTGTTTCTTTGATCAACATAAGGTTGTCCAATTAACTAAATGGAGACCTTTATAATTAGAAGAAAAGGAGTTCCACAGAAACCTACTTCTGATCTTAACAATTTCCTTCTCTACTTTAACAGGTAAATGAAGAACTGATAAATAGTAGGTAGGGATGGCAGAGTGCACAGAATTTAACCTGGTTAGACGACCACCTACGGATAAGTATTTTGCTTTCGAAAGAGACAATTTATTGGAAATTTTCTTTTTTACTGAGGTCCAGTCTCTATAAGTAGCCTTTCTGTAGTGTAATGGTAGTCCAAGATACATGAGTGGTAAACCAGCAACCCCACAGCCCAAGATATTGCAAGAGCTAGTTAGCGAGTGCTAGCTCACACCAATTCCTGCGATTGAAGATTTATGGAAGTTTATTTTTAATCCAGAACAGGATTGAAAACAACATAAAATCCGTTTGATGTTTATCATGTTCTCCTTACTGTCTGAAAGAAACAATAAAGTGTCATCTGCATATTGTATGTTAACCATAGTGGGGCCCCCCTGTGGGAATTGTATACCACAAATTAGATTGTTAGCCAATGCCAGTTTCAACATGCGGTTTAAAATATGTGTGGCAACAATAAATAACAAAGGGGATGGTGGATCTTCTTGCCTTAACCCATTGGTTGCTCCAAAGAATCCTTTGGGAGAATCATTGACCAATATAGAAAATTTTGCAGTGCAGATATACATCCTAACCCAGGATATCCATTTAGGCCCAAATCCTAGCCTACTAAGGGAATCTAACAAGAAATCTCAGTTCACATTATCAAAGATCTTTTCAAAGTCTAGCTTTAGGATGTATCTAGGAATGTTTGAGGTTTTCATGTAGTGTAGAGTTTCCTGTGCAACAAGAAAACAATCTCTGATCGATCTTCCAGCCAAGAAAGCACACTGAGATTGATCAATTGCCTTAGTTAGGACTGGGGTAAGCCTTGTTGCCAAGGTTTTAGTGATAATATTATATATACTGTTCACTAGACTGATTGGTCTAAAGTCTTTGATGTATTGAGTACCATTCTTTTTGGGAAATAAAGCAATAAATGTTTGATTAATTAATGCTAAAAATTTAGGGTCACTAGAGGAGTTGAGATTCTGGAATATATTGAGTATATTTGATTTCAAAAAATCCTAGAAGTGATGAAAGAAAGCTAACGGAAAGCCATCAAGCCCTTGAGCTTTGTCTCTAGGTAAGCTAAACACATTCTTTTTTATCTCCTCTATTGTAAAAGGCTCCTCTAATGATTCAGGGTGTAAGATCTTAAGAAGGACTAAGTTATCCCAGTTAATAGAAACCTTGAATCTTTTTTCCTTGTTAAATTGCTAAGTGAAGTATTTTTCTATCTTTTTGCATATTGCCTTGGATGAATGGATCAAGATATCATTTATGTTCAATGAAGTAATGGTGTTAACCCTCCTACGATATTTTACCATGTTGTGAAAGAATGTTGTATTAAGGTCCCTCTCTTTAAGCCATTGCATTCTAGATTTTTGCTTCCAGTAAGATTCTTGCTCCTTTAATAAGGAAATATGTTCTATTCTTAAAGTCTTTTTCTCTTCCAGATCTCATCACTAAGCAAAGAAGATTCAACTAGTCTGTCATTGTATTGTATTTGGGATTCTATATATAATAATTTGTTCTTCCCCTCCTCCCTGATTGGACCAATCCAATTTTTAATGTGTTTTTCAGGTTTTTTAGTTTGTATGCGAAAATAGCAATGGAGGAAGGTAAAGAGCAGATATAAGTGGATTTCTGCCAGCAATCCTGAATGAGTTGCACAAAACTAACGATATGAAACCATGATTTATAAAATCTGAATGGGAGTGGACCCCAGTCATGAGGGATTGTATCCAGAATTATGGAGATATAGTCAGAAACAACCCTGGCCTTTCCAGAGCAAAAGGCATGAGGAAATTTAACCGACCAGTCTGTAGAGATAAGGAATCAGTCAAGTTTGATCATAGTTGGATGTGATTGAAAATTAGATCATGTAAAAGAGTAATTGTTGGGGGGAAGTCCATCAAGAAGTTATATTCAATAAATTCATTAAAGCTTCTCATAGGAGCAGTGATTTTAGACCTAGAAGAGTGTTCATGAGAGTATCTGGTTACATTAAAATCACCACCAATGACCCAATTGTTACTGACCAGATTACTGAGGTTATACATTTCCTCAATGAAGTCTTGTTTTAAGTTGGATTCATAGGGACCATATACCCCTGTAAGCCACCATTCAAACCTATCCACACAGTTTTTAAAATTTAAAAAAAGGCTATATGTGGCAAGTATAGAATTATGAAGTTCAATAATTTTGTTATCCCAACCTGTGAGGGTGCCTCCTGAAGTCCCTATAGAGGGGAGATGTGACCATAAGTTTATTTTCCCTCCTCCTAGTGATCTGAGTGAACCTGGGGAGAAAGTTTCCTTTTTGGTTTCACTTAGAATTATTAAGTCACACTTATTAGATCTGATGAAGTTACGCACAACTCTTATTTTGCCACTTGTCCTTAAACCTCTTATATTCCAAGCTGCTATGATCATTGAATACTTAGGGGCAAACAAGAAGAAGCTACCTTCTCAACTGTGCTATTGCAAACATCTAAATTTATATGTGACAGACCTTGGTCCTCCCTGACCAGGTTGAAGAAACACTTAGTTTCTTCCAAGGAGTTAAGAGAAAAACCAATTTTACCACAAAAGGATTGAAATTGTTCGAAAGAGTCCAAGTGAAGTGGATCATTCAATATAGCTTCTGCATCTGTATTGTCTATTGTACTATTAAGAGAAGAAGCAATAGAGGGATCATAATTGTTTAAATTACTAGGATTACTGAAACTAGAATTATTAGGAGAAATGGGTGTGATATTACCTAGGGCATGCACAGGAGTAGCCGGATGAGAGGTGGGATTCTGAGAATTTAGGTTGTCCAGGTCATCCTTCTCCAAACTGTCATAAATCGCCAATACTTTCTTGAACTTGGCCATGGAAGTGTTCTTGGCCTTTATCTCTACCTCTACGAATTTAGAAGTTTCAGTAACTGTTTGAGGCTCTACCACTTGGGTAGTTATAGTTGGGGTAGTTTCAGAAGAGAGGGAAGTGAGGCATTGTAGAATCCTCCAGAGGATGAGGGGGAGGGGGTAGGTAAGAGACCAGCAGTATTTGCAGATGGAGTGAAGTAAGGGGTTAAAGTAGAGGATCAGGTCCATACATTCTTCCCATTCCTAGGAACTTTCCCACGTTTTACACCTCTCCAACCCTTATTATTTTTAAATGGCTTCCTAGTGGGGTTGAGGCCTCTAGGTTCTGGAGCCAGGGTTAGTTTTTTGGGCCAAGCAGGAGCAGGTTGAGGGATGGTGAGGGAAGGAGAGCAAATGTCCCAACTGCGCCTATATTTAATGGGATAAACTATTTTGCCAAATGCAAAAAATCTAGAATCAGGGATGTCCTTACCCGAATGAATTCTTACTCTAATTCTTGCAAAATCCTGGTATTTGACACAGTCAATGGAAAGGTCGACCTCAAGAAAATCTGCAAACTCAGCAACCATAAGATGAAATACTTCTACATTCCAAAGGTGATGAGGATTCCCTTCCAGTCTAATCCAAACCCCTTCTTCCTTAAGAGTGAAAATCGCGTTGGAATTTGGAGACCAATGGATGAAGGAGGCTGAGAGAGTTTGGAAGGAAGACCCATATAAACTAAGGGTTTCGTTTTTTACCGTTGAGGAAGGAAATTTCAAAAGGAACTTGCCTAGGGAGAAATCCTTGACTTCGATTCCAGAAGGAGATGACCAGTTGTTAGAGATGTAGTGTTCTAGGATTTCCTTAGTTAGTTGTGGAGAATGTGCTGTGACAATGGCACAATAGGAGAAGGATAAGAAGAGGTCACAGATCGCCTCGAATGGTGGGATGATGGTAGGATTATGCGGGGAGAGACCCATCATAGTGGGAATAGAGGGAGAGGAAGATGTTGGTGTCTAAAAAAATTTGCAAATCACCACAGAATGGAATGGGGAGTTACACTTAAAACAGGAGCCAGAGTATTTACAAAACCATTTAGTATGACCATGTAGACCACAACTAAAGCATCATCCAGTTAAGCGACAGAAGCTTACCAACGGAAAGCGGTATTTTCTTCTGTTCACCACCTCCCACCCTTCCTTCTTAGTATCTACAGTCCAAGTTGCAGTATCTTCCTTTTCCTAGAAGTGACTAGAAGACTTAGAGTCTACCAGAGGAGAAGCTAAGGCGGCAAATCGAGAGCCAGTGAAAGTAAGTGGAGGAGGAGAATCGTTTTTGTCAGAAAAAATCGCTATGTCAGAGGTATGCTTCGAAGATTTCGCAGAGTCATAAATGTAATGCTGAGTGGAGAGAAAACAACTCTTTTTTTCGCACGTTTCTATAGAGCATTTATTACTAGATGAGACAGAGCAGCGATACGAATCGCCCGTGTTAGACGACAGAGTCGCCGTAAAGTTCAGAAGGACCCGCTGAATAACCTAGGAATACATTATTGTCTTATTCCACTAAATCCTTGGTAAATGGAGAATTAGCATAATTAATGTCTTGACAGTAGAGATAATGAGGATTTAAAGTCTTTATATCAGTGTTGATAATCATTGGTTGATACGAAGAAAAACTCCACACAAAACTCGAGGGGGCCCCTGTAATTTCAGAGGGCATGACAGAGACTCGAGAGATCCGCCGACCTTCCATCTCCGTCAAGTATTCCGAAAAATCAGATGACCGGCGGCATCCAACTAGAGTAGTCTTCCCGACCAGAGGAACGAAAATGATCAGGGGATCGTTAGTTGAGGAAAAGATATCCATGTAGGAAGAACAAACCTTTAATTCACTTGTAATCTCTGAATCACAGAGGGGCGAACAGTCATGAGCCAAAACCCTAACTAGAATGTCAACATTAGGGTCTGATCTTACCTCGCTGTAAAAAATTACAGAGAAGAGATTGTTCGTATCAATAAAATAATTCACATTCAAATCCACACACAGATAACAACAAGTAAGAATATTAAGCCAGCTATATGAGATCTCCGTGATACGAAAAAAACAATCCGCAATCACATCGATTTTGATCTCAGAGCGAGAAAAACATGAAGAAAAATCGCAGTGTAAAGATCGTATAGTACCAGATCTAAGTTGGAAAGCCACAAAACGCCCTAGAAGGGGCGGAGCCCTCCGAGGACACCGAGGTCGAACTCCCTTCGACCACGCTAGGGGATATCTGCCAGGGGGCAGACAAAAACCTCGAATCTGTAGAGGGGGAAGTGAGTTTTTTCCCAGGATTGCATACCTACGGGATAGTGGCGGGCAACAGCGAGGATCTAGGTACCTCCAAGCGCGGGTGTACCCTCAAAGAAGGCAAAGCTAGAGGTTCATCCTCCTCCAGGAGGCGGTTCTTGAAAGCCTCCCAGTCGAATCGCGAAGCTTGGTGAAGGAGATCGCAGGGGCGAGAAGGATGTCGTCGGGAAAAGTGTTTTTCTCTTTTTCTCATTCTCCACTTCTCTTGTTTTCCTTTTTAAAAAAGTTATTATCTATAGTTTTTTATTTTTAACATTTTTAGGGAGTTTTACATATGAGAAATAAACGGATGTTTTTTAAATAAGTTGATTTTTTTTTATGTGTTTGGTTTAACTTTTTATCTATAAATGATCATTTTCAATAAATTGTGGAAAATAATCGTTATCAAGTAGAAAGTGATTATTTATACTTTTGGCCTTTTCTAGCTTATATAAGAAACTATAGTCTAGAAACTGCACAAAAGTGATTCCAAACCGACTAGAAGCAATAAACAATTAACTCTTCTACCAAAACTATTCCATGTCCATTTCCAAAAATACAAAACAACCACCATCCCTTAGCGTTTGTTTCTTGGAGTGGCTCCGGATCCATTAAGTGACAGTGATTACCGTAGCTACTCCCTTGTTTGCTCACGAAAGACTTAACTAGAGCAGCAAAAGCCCCTTAAGTACAGGAGTTGCGTGCGGCGTTTGTTCGCAGCCATAGATGTCGCCGCTCGCCAACAAACTGGTCATAAACATGCCTAGGATTGTGAAGATGTAGCTACGTAAATCACATAGTTGAGAGTTTACAGAACACAACGATTAATCAACACTTTAGACCAGTACTTCACTTTCTCTTGAAGAAACGAGATCCTGTGAAACAAAAATAAAGGCACCTTAGATATTTAAATTGGATTATCTACTTGCTTTACAAAATGTTCTTCTTGAATTTATTGAATAAAATCTGAGATTTACCCTGTTGTCCACAGATCCTCCCCATTTTTCAATCCTAGAGTTTGCTTCCTTGGCCTGCACAAAAAATTCACAACAATAATGCTATTTTTTTCTAAAGCGAATAATGCAACGTTTGTGTGCGTGTCTGAGAGAGAGAGAGAGAGAGAGAGAGAGAGAGACCTCTTTGTTCCAGTTTGTAGTAAGAGTGATTCCAGTTAAAATCAATGTTTGCAAAAACACTCCAGAAACCATCCCAGTCCATATTCCCTACACCAACATAATTGCTCTTATTCTAAATTTAAATTTAAATGATTTACTTTTCCTACATCAATAATTTAACTGAAAAAGGAATAGAAAGGGAAACATGAGACTAGACGTAACAGTAGATACCTGAACACCTAAATCAAAATAAGATCCCAAGAGGAAGCCCAATGGGAGACCAACTATATAGTAACATCCCACATTGACAAAGGCAACCAACCATTGCCATCCAGCTCCGACTGCAACACCTGCAATTCCCAAACATGCCATAGTTGAATTTTGTTTGCCTTATATATGTAGTATGTACAGCCACAAGCAATCTGATTGAATTATTCTTCCTAAGCTAGCAGTCCTATGAAACACACCTGTTAGAACAGGTTGAACGCTATTGAGTAGCAGAGTGAAGGCAAAGAGAACGCCGAGGTCAGAGACAGACTGAGCAACCTCAGCACTGTTGGTGAAGGGAAGCCCATAAACATCCTTGAGTGCCAAGACGAGAGTAAAGAAAAAAAGACCAATTATTGCAGAAGACATCACCACTACTACTATTGAAAACTTGGCTGCTCTTGGCCTTCCTGCCCCAAGCTCATTTGAAATCCTCACACTGGTTGAACACGTCCAACAACACTGTGAATTAATCTTTTCTAAAGTTGTACACAAAAAAGACAACAATCAAAAGACTGTAAGAGGCATAGACCTGATCGCTGCATTGAATCCCAAAAACACCATTAGCTCCCATCCGCTCAAGTTCACACTGGAGACCAAGAAGTGAAAGTCAATACACAGAGTGGGGGGGAAAACACACTCTTAGAAAGTAAAATTAAGTCATGTATACATTGAACTTACCAGATAGATACGGCAGCCACTGCAATCTGAGGATTTCTCAATCGCCCAGATAGCACAACGAGAACCATGAGATACCAAAACTCCAGGCTACTCACAAGAATCATATAGAAGGGAATCGATCCTAGTTAGTATAATTAAACTGAGATTTAAAATTTGGTAAAGTCAATAAGGACTACATTTAAATACTACTCACCACATCATGATGGCAGACGCAATGGAGAGCTTAGCAAAGCCCCCAAGGTCCCTGAGCGCACTCCAACTGAAACCATTCCAAGCACCAGGGCATGCCCCCATGACGATGTACCCGAACTGCCCCAACACCACAACCCACCACGCGACGTTGAGCGATATCGCTGCTCCGACCAGCCCCATCCCGAGCCGTGAAATGAGAAGCCAACTTAGGAGGATGTGCACCAACAATGCCCCGGCAGACACCCATGCCATGACAAAGACCTTGCTCTGTGCTTGCAGGAACTTTTGGATGGGGAAGTTGAAGCCGTAGGCGAAGAGCTGAGGGATCATGTAGAGGGAGAAGGTGCCTGCCAGCTTGGCAATCTCGCTGTTCTGTCCGAATAGGCGAAGGAGCCGCTCGGCGAAGATGTAGATTGGGAGGAGGAAGATGCACGTGGTGATGAGGATGACCCATGAACGTTGCATGTAGGTGCCGAGCATGTGGAGCTGTTTCGCGCCAAACGCCTGGCCGCAGAGGGTTTCCAGGGCGCTGCCCATTCCAAGCTGCAAAAATATTGGACACCTTACACGTGCTTGGGTACACACGTATATCAAAGCTTACACTTTACAGTTTCCTTTGAGTATATTAAATGTTGATTTTTTTTTTATACAAAAAATACAGTAAATCTTTGACTATTTAAAAGAATTCTTAAGTTTGAATAAAGGCAGTATTTGAGAAATCAAATCAGAAACTATAGAATCATATTTCTTTATCAAGTGATGATTTTTTTTAAAAATTAATATTTCTTCTTCTTCTTTAATTCCTCTTTATCTTTTTAATTATTAATTTTTGACATTAATTAATAAATATAACATGTAGGATTTTTGAGTCTTAAAGAAGAAACAGTGCTCATAACTATTTCGGTTGTCACTAGATATAAGTATAAAAGTTTTTTGAATATTCAATCTAATATCAATATTGCCATCTCTTGATAATTGTAAGACATTTATATATCTTATTGACAGATTTCGTTTAATATTAGAAGTCCATGTATCTCAATAAATTGGTGATTCTTGGGAATTTATAATATGAGGTTTGTTATCCTCTCATTATAAGTTGATACATTGTAGAATAGTTATGTAGATTATCTACACTACTCATTAATGCAAAATGATCCTTCATTATGTGTAAATAGAAAGTTAAATTAGCATGCTTTTAGTTATCAATAAAAACTTACGTTGCAACTATTTCGTCGATGTCTTAGTTTTAAGAATAGGAATGTATAGATATATAGATGTAAGCTTGTGATTAGAATTTTGACGTTATCACATTATAATATGATACGACTTGATCCTATTTGAAAATAGTTACATTAATAAATATCTATTGATTAAAATTAAGATTAATTTGTTATAATCTTCATTATCATTTCTTTAATTTTAACTTTTGTTCTCAATGTCACTTTCAGTTCATTAGTTTTAATTACTTATAATTGTCATGTATTATTTTTTGCTCTAACGTTATATATGCAATCAAAGAGATTGACGATATTGGAAAGTGGCTTGAGAAACTAAAATATCAATGACACTTAAAATTAAGAATTTCATCAAGATATATTCTGGATGTAAATCTTTTTGTTAATAATATTGATACTCTATTTTCATTACATGAACACTTTAATTTTTGTGTGCTACATGAATCATTTGCTTACATTTTTTATTACGTCTTTTACATGCCTTTTTTTGTTATTCTATTTTATCTATGATTTTAGTATATTTTTTAATACTTATATTAAAAAATACATGGCTGTTTCCATTGCTAGTTTCCGATGTGGTTGGGCAAACACATGGCTGTTTCCATTCCTCTTTCCATCACTTGTTTACGAAAGAAGAAGAGGACTTCCTACACGGCAATACAAGCAGCGCCGCCAATCACGGCGACAGAGCTTCTAATCAGTTCGATCACCTCGAGGTGCATGCTTTATGGGTTGAGATCACTAATCTGATGTATTACTTCCTCAAATACTATACATGATTAACTAACGATTTGACAAGTTCTTCCAAGTGAGATGTCAAATCAGTTTATGAGAAGAAAATAAGATGAACCCCATAAAAAAAACTTCATCGATCGATCTAAATTGATTGCTTTCGTGAACTAATCTTAGCTAAACATATATAACAACAGCACTATAATTAAACTGTTTCTTTTTTTTCCCCTTACCATGATACCGAAGGCAAGGCCGGCGACGACCATGTTCTCCGTGGAGACCGCATCAAGCTCGAGTGTCGTGAGATGTCCGGCGAAAACCTGCGTTATTGCGCCGAGAGAGTACTGCGCTATAGACGTAAAGATGGCCGGCCCGGCCAAATACCACATCTTCTTGTTCTCCTCCACCGCCTGCGCCACAAACTGGCCACAGCTCGTGATCTCCTCCGCATCGTCGCCGCCATTCTTCCCCTCCCTCCCCTCCAACAGCGGCTCTTCCAAGTTTCCTCTTCCCATTCCTCTCTAGCTCCCCCGCTCCCTTTCTCTCGGATCTTACTGCACTCCTGTGAACAAGGAAGACGGACGAGAAGCTCGTGGGATTGCGTTTATTGTTTCGCCAAAAGTAGACTAGTATTTTTCTAACGCGAGGTAAATATACGGTCAGGAGGAGTGTCTACATCAGGTGAAGCAAGTTTATTGTCACGAAGAACATGTTTTGGATGAAAGATTTTTCTATATTCTACGTATAGAATTCGACATCTCGGATTATGTGTTGTGCTTTATGAAGATAATATCAAGTATATATTTTATGCATTAAGTTTAGGCATTTTTGTTGGTATAAATAAGAAACTAACTGTGCGAAAATAATCCAAATAAGAAACAACCAACCTAAACAAGACACAAGGTTTTTTACATGGAAAATCTCCTCAGTGTGAGGAGATAAAAAACCACGGGACTTTCTCGATCCAGGTCAACCTGCTCTTTGCTTCAATAAAAGTTACAGAACTGTTCTTCTTCCCAAGTTTTCTAACTTGAGGCATACATCACAAGCATTCAATGGCAATAACAAATAGCAGTAGATGTGAAGAGAAGAATGCAAACCAACAAGTTCTCTTCCTGGCACGGACTGCTCACACCACAGCCGTTGAGCACTCGAGCACATTGTAGTCTCCACGCTTGGCGTCAGACCAACCTTCAAGCTCGACGTCGCCAGCCACGCAGCAGCACAGGTTGCTCCTCCCACGCGAGCCGCAGCACAGGCTGCTCCTCCTAGTGCTATAGCACAGGACGCGTACCGCAGCACAGAACAGCTGCTCCTCCCACGCGAGAACGGCTGCTGCTCCCTGCGCGAACGGCTGCTGCTCCCACGCGCGAACTCCGACAGATGCTCCCAAGCTCCGGCGCCGCAGCACGCAGCAGCAAAACAACAACTTCTGTTTTTTTTGTTTCCTCTGTTTTCGCAGCACGCCCTAAATGCCCGATGCCCCTTTATATCTTTTAATATCACTGTTCATTTATTGGCCATTGACTGTGGGCCTGAATGAGGTGCGGAGGAAGCCCGGCCCAACAATCTCCCCCTCCTCCCACCTACATGGAAGAATCCACAAGACCTGCAATCTGAGTACAAATGCCCAGCTTATCTCTAGAAACCATCTTGGTAAGCATATCAGCACCATTATCATCTGTATGAACCGTTTTGAACTCGAGCTCCTTTGAGTTGATAGCATCTCGAATCCAATTATATCATACCTTGATGTGCTTTGACCTGAAATGAAATGACAATTTTTTGCTTAAATGAATAGCACTTTGATTGTCACCCAACAATGTATAATTGTCTTGCACAATTCCAAGTTCCCCAAGCATTCTTTTCAACCATAACATCTCCTTGGAGGCTTCTGTGGCTGCAATGAATTCAGCCTCTGTAGTGGACAATGCAATGCATTTTTGCAATCTAGACTGCCACGAAATAGCTCCCCCTGCATAGATAAACAAGTACCCAGAAGTAGACTTAGAGTAATCAACATCTCCTGCCATGTCTGAATCAGTGTAACCAATCAAGGTTAGTTCTCCACAGCCAAAACAGATCTTAAAATCAGAAGTGCCACGAAGATATCTCATAATCCACTGTACTGCTTCCCAATGCTGTTTACCAGGATTTGATAGAAACCTACTTACAGTGCTAACTGCATGGGCAATATCGGGCCTTGTGCATATCATAGCATACATGAGACTCCCCA
>JAMKQA010057359.1:0-10705 GCA_024699735.1 Posidonia australis
GTTTTTGCATGATTTTTCATGTTTATGGTTTTCCTTGTCTTCCATAATAGATTAGGTGGCAACTCCATTTATTTTGCTTTTTCGACGTGATTTTGCCGACCGATTTCGCATTCATTTGCGGAATCTCCTCGCCGGCATGGTTACAGTTACAGAATAGATCCGCTTTGTACCTCCCCGACAACGGATGCGGTAGTAGGCGGACATCCGGAAACTTTAAGAGTGATTGTACCTTCGGGAGGACGACGCTTATGGGCTCGACCAAAGGCATGAATTGGTGTGTTGGGCGGCACGGTCGTGCCTGTCCCCGGTATGGTCCATGCCTTGCCTATACAACGAGATATACCAACTCGATGAAGGAGGTTATGTGGGAGGTGCATGGTGCCCTATGAGTGGGTGCATACACTAACTACTACTGAGTTGGAAGTCCCGCATTGACAGGCACTGCAGGGGACTCGATGTATGCAATGGTGTTACGGGGAGGGTCTCTCCTTTTGTTAGAGTTGTTGTTCGCGCCGTTGTTGGTGTTGCCACTGCTACTTGCTCTTGGGATGGATGCAGGAGAAGTGGCCTGCTTGGCGAATGTAGTGAGCATGGGGAAACTTTCTCGAACTTGTGAGGCAAGAGCGCGCCTGCGTCTGACATACTCCCCAAATGGCTCTTGGAGCTTCTGCTTGGTGGCGGCAAGGTCCTCATGCTTAGGGACCAAGTCGAGATTAAAGGAGTATTGTTCTAGGAACGCCTGGCTAAGGTCGTTCCAAGTCTTTATCCGAGCCATAGACTTCAGTGTGGGGCTGATCAAACCTTTCTTGAAGAACCTGATTAACAACCTCTCGTCATCTTGTAGCTGCGCAAGATCTCCGTAGTACACCCTCAAGTGTGAGATAGGGCAGCCTTTACCATTATATTTCTCAAAATTTGGGACTTGGAAATTTGATGGGTGAGTTGTCTCTGGGAAATAGCAGAGGTCCCCGAATTAGTAAGACTGGTAGTCTCCACCCTACACTTGTCGAAGTACTTTTTCTAGATCACCCACCTAGGCATGGAGGGTGTTTGAGATCGTTGTCGTTGAGAGTGGTGCAGCTGGGGTGGGTCCTGCGTACACCGTATAGGTTGCACCGAGGTGCTCCTACGGATCCACCATCGCGTCTGCTGGTGTCAACGCACGATGGCTGGCATACCCATGCATTGGTGTAAAGTGGTGTGGGGTATATGCGGCAACCTAATTCTGATGCAAGGGGATAGAAGGAGATGTATGATGACCTAGGTCAGGTGTAGTGAGCGGGGTGCAGTTGCGGTCCCGGGATAGATCCGGGGAATGAGCTCTATGGGTGTTGTGCCCATGCCATGCCTAGAGGCTGGCCACTAGGTGCATAGGAGACATGTTGTGCTGTGGCTAGTGGAGGTGCTGCAGGCGGAGTCAGTCCCACCATTGCCGAGGCTGCGAGGAGCTGAGGCGATGGTTGGGGAGACGGTGCAGTGGGTGCACTATGACATGCGAGGGAAGGCAACAGAGCTACCTCTGGACCTACAAGGGGAGCAGTAGGGGCTGGAACAATACAGAAGCCCATGCCTTGAAGCTTCTGAGTAAGCTCAAGAAATTGTTGAGTGTGGAGGACATGTGACCCATCGATAGCAAAACTGGAGGTCAAGGTCAAAGACTCAGATGATCCAAGAGGAGGTTGGACTCCAGACTGTCTAGCAAGGAGCGATCCTATCAAAGATGTCACCGCATGCAGTTGGGTGCCAAAGGTAACAGATGTAGCCAAGGGATAAGTCAGAGGCAGGGTCTTTAGAATGCGCGCGACGATCACAACGACAGTCTCAATGACGAGCTCTGCCGTGGGATAAGCCTGCCAGTTTTCAGTACCCGAGGGATTCCCGATCATCAAGAAACGGTTGTCAAGAAGAGTGACAGTTGCGGAAGAAGTCAGTGTCAAAGGAGTGACCAAGGAGGCAGTCACCTCCAGAGCAGTAGAAGTCAAAGGCTCACTAAGATACTGGGCCATGGTAGAACGGGAACGAGTGAGAATCGGACTACGGTGATGGGACAAAGGGTGGATCCTAGGACGAGCTATCGTCGACGACGACGGGTTGCTCAGGAAAGGATGATCGAGATCTGTCACCAAAGGGGAAATAAAGAACAAGGACTCTCAAGCTCCGACAGAGGAACTTGCACAATAACCTGGATAAGAGAAACAGGAACTAGGGAAACCTGATGTGAGTAAAACAAGATGCAGATGCAATGTTATGAGGGTGGCATGAATGGCACGCATGCATATGAATGCAACTAATATGCTCTCTCTCACCAACTAAGTGTTTCCTAAAGGACCACCTCCTCCAAGATCACACATGGGTAAATGGGTCTCTGACTCAGGCTAGAAAGAAAGGTCCCCACTTTAAATCCTGGCCAAAGTGTAGGCAGTGAACGGATGGTGCGTTGGTGGCCTCATCTCCTACAGTAGCATGAAGTTGAACCCACTACTAACACCGACACGACTCCGAACAAGGGGGCAAACTAGCAACACACCCTGCACCAAAGCTATAGAACAAGCTACTAGAATTGTCCTTCTCAAACTGTAGGTGGACTCAGGGGAGAAGATGCGTGTCCTATATGATCAATCATGTAATATGCTTTTGTGTTTTTTACTTGCATTTTATTAACTAGGGCGAAAGAGTTTGAATTGGTCTCTAGTTTTGCATTATTAATTGTTTCTCTGAGTTTGTGTGTTTTATTTTTACCCAAAAAGGGGAAACAAACATGTCTCTACTCTCCTAGTCATGTCAAATGCGAAAAGGAATGAAAACACACAAGTAAGGCAAACAAGCAAGCAAACAACAGACAAAAGGCATGATCATGGCATGTGCAAGTGTCGTGGCATCATGATTGTGAAAAGAAAACATCCATGAAATCAAAAAGGCATGATATATAGCACGTGAGTGCAGTGACAAAGAAAAATGTGTAAAAAAAAGTGTGAAAAGCCTACTAAGTAAACACAAGTAAGGCAAACAAACAAGTATCTGAAGCCAAAGCCTCAGAAAGATAGCGAAAAAGATTAACCTGAAAGCTGGAATCTGCTAGTCCCTAGTGGAGTTGCCAGTTCTGTGACCATGCTAGCACGAGAATCCAACACGGAGTCGCACCAGAGAGAGGAGGCCACAGCCATGCTAGGATGGCGAAGGCGCAAGATAGGATAAAAACGAAAAAATGAAGCCATCACCTAGTCTATTGAGGGAAAGACGAGGAAAACCACAAAAAAGATGAATGCATGAGATGCAAATGAAAAGGATAGATGTCTACAAACCAAAGGATGAGTAAGGATTCCTGTTACGCATGGGGAAGGTGTTAGGCACCCCCATACGCCCGAGAAACTCAGTCTTTCTAGTCCAATTTGCTTGCTAAAGGTTGAATGAATGCTTGCTAAGCCTAGATTGTGCTCTAATCATGCTAATATGAACGCCAAGACGAGACTAGATGGATGTGCAAGATGGTGTGCAAAAACAACGAAGAAATCCACACGAAATGATGAAATCATGAAATACGACACGACAAAGAAAATCACATGAAATAATGAGGTTTCTGGAAAGAATGGCCCAAAAAATGTACTAACATCAAAAGAATAAAATATGCAACCAACTCAAATCATCAGAATCATAGAAAACATTACGGAAATCAAGATGGAAAAATTGCAAAGAAGTCCATGTAAAATGATCAAATAGTGACATATGAAAAAAATCACATGAAATGACGATATTTTTGGAAAGAAGGCTCTAGAAAACCACATTGATATCAAAAAGGTCAAAAGTGGGATCAACCCAAGTCATCAAAATCATGGAAAATGTCATAAAAATCAAAAAAAGGAAATAATCTACAAGTGAGCCAATGTGGGCCTTTTGGTTAGTTAGTGTATGCCCTTCGGCGATGAAATCCAAATCTAAATCGAAAAAATCCAAAATGTAGGAGTAAAGGAAATCAAATCGAATGTCGAGTGAAGGGTTCTGAAAACGAAATAAGGAGAAAACCACATGGGATGCAGGCTTGCTCGAAAAGGATGGGATGATGTGCAAATGTGATGAAAAACTATGTAGAATATCTAAAAATGTGTTACTGAGATGTGTAAAAATTGCACCGTGATAATTTCCTGAGAGTTTAGGGTTTAATGTGCAAACTTCACACATAAAGTGAAAATGCGACTAAAATGTGGAATTAAAGATCTTTTTACAATCCAAACATGATATTTAAATGAAATCTATGATTAAGTGCAAAATTATAAATGCAATAAGTGGAAAATGTCAAAAATAGGTGTGAAAACAATTAAAACCCTAAATGATGGATTTGAAATTAATCTAAGGGTCTGAATGTAAATTTTTCTATACTTACTGACTATATGCTATGACTCTAGGGGCTTACATGCAAAATTTCAGGACTTAAATGTGATAAAAATTAGACTTTTATAATGATAAGTGTAATTATGAAGTCTTTTAGGCTTTAGAATGCAAATCTCACAGGGAAAACTCATTTTAAAAAATTCTGGGGCTTAATGCAAATGTTCAAGACTTACTTGCTATGAAAAACCTGATCTCAGGGACTTAAGTGTGAAAAACCTGATTGGAAAGGGAATTAAAATTAAATAGGGTAAATCATGCAATATTTACAGAGAAACAAAGAAAATGGAATTTTAATTAAAAATACAGGGATCAGAGAGTAAATTCCTAGGACGTAATTGCAACATTTTAAAACTAAAAGGGCTTTTAAATAAAAACTTAAAAAATAACAGTCACCACCGACAACGATGGCCTGGGAGGCTCATCTGAGCTCTCCTAGCGGCTGATCAGCAACCTAAGGGGCTGTGAAGCTGGAGGAGGTGACAGAGGGAGAATCTAATGGCGCCAATTGAGACCTCGATGGCCAGAACACGTCGTTGGTCCCCCCTGGTCGGCGTTCTTCTCTGGTGACAGGGCTTCAACTGCGGCGCTTCTAGAGGCAGTCAATCGATGTGGCGAGGGTCGATGAAGCTCCAAGGCGGCATGGGGAAGCTTCTAGAGGTGTCGACGAGTACTGGGGTGGCCTGGGTGCTTCCCCTGTCAAGAGCGCCGGCAAGACAGACTGTCGACGTCGAGGAAGGTGTTGCAGCGGCGAAGGTGGTCAAACGGAGACCGGAGGATCTTCAGAGAGCCGTAAGGGAGCTTCCAGTGGTGACGGTCTGGATGGGGTGCTGGCGGAGCATTCCACCCACTAAGTGGGTTCAATGGCGACGACCGGAGGTTGCAGGGGCGATGGCAGGATTTTCCCTGGCCATGGGAGGCCAGAGAAGCCTCTCCTGAGCGATGGAGCTTAGGGAGGAAAAGGAGGAAGAGAGAGGAGAGACCTTAGAGGGCCTCTTATGAACCCAAGAGGCAAAGGGGCTCACTGGTTGTAACGCCCCACATTTTCTACAATAATTTAAAATAAATTAAATTATAGGAAAATTAAAGCCAAACAGAAGATATCTAACTACCAGGAACCTGTGAGTGTGGCTAGGAAACTCGAGACTATATGTACTACGCTAACCCTCTACATGCCTGCACCTGCAAACCAAAAATACGAGGAAAAACGTATGAGTGACAAAAGTCACCCAATACGCACCCCATGAAAACCACAGAAAGCAAAACTATAATCAATTTTCCATTTAAATTTATTTCGCAAACTATTTTCTCAAAACCTCACAAAACCAGCCCACACCGGCCAAAACCACAATCGGGGCTCTACTAGCCCAAAACCACAAGCAAAGGTCCTTAATGGCCAAAACCACACACAGTGAGTCGAGAAGCCCGGTGTCAGGCAACCTAACTCCGGCTACACGCAGTTCGCCGAGGAGCGACGACAACATTCTGCACTACCACGGTGACGGCCACCCTGTGTAAGAGCGTTCACCGTCCCACGATTCTCCCTATCTAGAGAACTCTCAAAAGCCAAACCCTCCTTAGGAAGGTTGTCATGTCTCTCAAGACGCTACCAGCTACGGGGCACGTGTCTCACCCGCACTGGCCACCACAAGGTACGCCTCCTCACGGCATCTTCCACACGATGCTTAGGAGGGAGTGTCATACCTCCACGCCTGACGACACTCGAGCCTCAGTACTCACAGCGATAACAGGAGTATCATACCTCCCCGTCATACCACAAGATACCTCAACCAGCGGACCACAACCTTAGCCTCGAGACGACAGTCATGGAGTCTCATACCTATAGGTCCTGATGCCCCTCAGCCTCAGGTATCTTGGCCCTCGACCTCAACTACGGAGTCGCACCTGACCACCCGAGAATGTCGTCACATTCCCTGATCCCAACAACACGGTCTCACATTGTCTCGGCCCGCACATAGAAAACCAGGAAAACATTTTCCAAAACTGGCAAACTATCTTTTTGAAATCCACTTTCCAAAATCATTTTCATATCTTTGAAAACTCTTCCAAAACCTCGGCAAAATGGCACATCAGGTGTCCCAAGGGACCACCACTGACGGCCAACAATCCCATCTTACAGGGACAATACAAACCAATCCGGAAAACCACTATATTAAAATACATTTCCAAAAATCCAGGAAAAACCCCAAAAATGCCTAGCAGACCCGCGCATGTGGAGCACGTGTCTGGCCCGTGCTCCTGACACTTTCGTCTGAACGCCAACATGGCCTAGACCAAAGTCTAGAACCGCTACCGAACCCGCGCATGTGGCCAGTGCAATCGGCCCGCACCCCCAGCATTCTGTCAAAATTCAGGCGACCTGCAGCAGGGCACTCAGAAATCACCTGGGGTGGGAGCTCCGATCGGAACCACCAAACAACCACCAAAAACCTCGAATAAAACATACATGGTAGACGCTCGAGTCTACTCCAAAACCCAGCAAACAAAACTGAAATCCATTCACCATGTATCAAGATATAAAATCGCAAATGCAGAAGGGTCAAAAGGACCTAAAACGCAACCATCGACATAAATGCTCATAAAAGCCACAATAAATTCCCAAAAAATCTAAAACATTAAATTTAGCCTAGATTACTTGCATCCTATGCATTTCTACCATTTTACATGATTTCTACATATTAAATTGGGGATACGTGCCTGAAACCAACACCGGCGATCCTCCGACGAACACCGGTGACCCGGCCCGTACATCCACTACCACACCACGGCCTTAGGGACGTCGCTCCGGAGCATCCCAGGCCGCCACGAGCCACCCAAATGCCTCTGTTTCTCTCCCTCTCTCTCTCGCTCTCTCTCTCTTTGTGTGTGTTTGCACGCGAATAGTAGAAAACAAGGGAGATAGGGGGGATTGAGGGAACGGAGAAGGGGGTGGAGAAGGAGGAGTGGAGGAAAGGGAAGGTGGGGAAGAAGAGATGCACACCCGAGGAGGAGGAGAAAAGAAGAAGAAAGAAGGAGAAGACGGTGAAGAGTGGTAGGGGAGTGCGGTGCAGCCGGCTTATAAAGCCTGTGCACGCACTAACTGGGAGCATGCTCACTTGCACGTCTTAGCCATCGGCACCCTGCATGAGCACACCGGCCACTCCGCCCAACCACTAGTCACAGCAACCGGCCCACGGTGAGGACCCCACACCTAGGCCCTACAGGCACAGTGCCACAATGCATAGGGGCATGCAAATAGAAGCCGGCCCACGAGGCCTCCTTGGCTCCATACTGGGCTAGGATGGCTTCCTCACGTTCCCACGTGGCCTCCTTGGCTCCATGATGCCACCACTGCACCAAAACCAGCGGAATCACCTTATTCCGCAGCACCTGCTCCTTGTAGTCAACAATCTCGACAGCATCCTCCACAAAAGACAGATCCTCCTAGAGCCCTTCTGGTTGAACTGGGATCACATGAAAAACGTCAGCCAGGCACTTCCTCAGCATGGAGACATGGAACACATCATGCACAGACGACATCTCTGGTGGTAGATCCAACCGATAAGCGACTTCACTGATCCTCTCGATAATCTGATACAGGGCCAATATAGCAAGGACTCAGCTTGCCATGCTTCCCGAAACTCATGACACCCTTGGTTGGCAACACCTTCAGAAACACATAGTCTTCCACCAGAAACTCTAGCGGTCTCCGCCTCTTGTCGACATAGCTCTTTTGCCGACTCTATGCAACCAACAGCCTGCTACGGATCAAATTCACCTTGTCCGCATACAGCTGCACAAGCTCAAGACCAATCAACTGATGCTCGCCCACCTCGCTCCAGCAAACTGGCGATCTGCATGGCCTACCGTACAAAGCTTCGTACGACGCCATCCCGATGCTTGAGTGACAACTATTGTTGTAGGCGAACTCAATCAACGGCAAATGGTCCTCCCAACTCTCTTGAAAGTCTATGGCACATGCTCTGAGCATATCCTCCAGCGTCTAGATAGTCATTTCTATCAGACCATCCAACTGAGGATGAAATGCCGCACTATAGTTGAGTACAGTGCCAAAGGCCTCCTACAGAGTTCTCCAAAACCTTAAGGTGAACCTCATGTCTCTGTCCGACACGATAGACACTGGAACACCATGCAGCCTCACCACCTCGGATACATACAACTTCGCCAAGTGGTGCATCTGAAGCTTCACCTGAATGGCCAGGAAGTGAACAGACTTGGTTTGCCAATCCACGATCACCCACACGGTGTCTTTCATCCTCTGAGTTCGCGACAAACCTGTCATGATGTCCATCGAGATGTGCTCCCACTTCTACACTGGAATATCCAATGGCTGCAAGGTCCCTCCAGGTCTCTAGAGCTCTACCTTGACAAGCTGGCAGGTAGTACACCTCGCCACATGATCAGCAACATCTCTCTTCATGCCAGGCCACCAAAAGTTCCACTTCAGGTCTTGGTACATCATCATACTACCAAGGTGAATAGTGTACCTAGACCAATGCGCTTCATCCAACAACCTCTGCCTGGCCTCCTCATGTTGGGGCACATACAGGCGCATATCATACCTCAGCTCTCCATATGCCCCAATAGAGAAGTGAGGCTCTCCACCAGCCTCTAGCTTCTCAAACACAACCTGAAAAAACAGATCCAGTTGCTGACTGGCGACAATAAACTCTAACAGCTTCGGGAAAATAGACAGGTTGGCCACCTAGGCACCAACCATTCCCCGAGCTTGCCGCTTCGGCCTGCAGCTCACTAGATCCTCCAACATGGTCCACTCTGTGACCTTCAGGCTCGCCATCACGTGCGTACGTCGACTCAAGGCATCAGCGACCACGTTGGCCTTGTTAGGATCGTAGGAAAGGCTGAAATTATAGTCTTTCAAATACTCCACCCATCGATGCTGCCTTAGGTTGAGGTCCCTCTGCGTGAAGATATACTTCAAGCTCTGATGATCGGTGAAGACCTCAAACTACTCCCCATAAAGATAGTGTCGGCGGAGCTTGAGAGCGAACACTACAGCAGCCATCTCCAAATCGTGGGTCGGGTAGTTCTTCTCATGATCCTTTAGCTGGCACGAAGCATATGCGATAAAATTGCCATGCTGCATCAAAACACACCCTAATCCAACACCACTGGCATGACTGTACACAGTGAAGCCACCACTTCCAGAAGGTAGAGTCAACATAGGGGCAGAAACCAGACGAGACTTCAGCTCTTGGAAACTCGCCTCACAATTCTAGTCCCAACAAAAAGGAACTCCCTTCCTAGTCAACTCTGTCAAAGGCGCGACTGTGGAGGAGAAATCTCTGATAAACCTCCTATAATAGCCTGCCAGACCCAAGAAACTCTTGATCACCGACACAGTCTAGGATGCTCCCAACCACTCACCGCCTCAACCTTGGCAAGATCTACTCTGATGCCTTCTCTAGAGATCAAATGGCTAAGGAACACGACCTTACTCAGCTAGAACTCACACTTTGAGTATTTGGCGTACAGCTAATGATGCCTCAGAGTATCCAAAATCGACCTCAGGAATAAGGTGTGAGTCTCAACATTAGGAGAATAGACAAACACGTCATCAACAAAAACCGCAATGAACTAGTCCAGAAAAGGGCTGAAAATCCTATTCATTCGATCCATAAACGCAGCCGATGCATTGGTCAAGCCGAAAGGCATGACCGTGAACTCGTAATGACCATACTGTTGAAAAAAATCTATAAGTACATTTTGATGATAACAAATGAAATGTGATTAATTGTTAATAATCACTTAAGAAAATATGAAATATTCAAGTATTGAATATGAAAATCATTTACAAAGGCATAATATTCATTTATGTATAATATTAATGTGATTGGACTCATATGCAAAGATAGAAGCCTTTTGTAGCTTATATGCATATCGGCATACCGAATTATTTCAGTATACCGAATTATTTCGGTATATCGGTACATCACTCGGAGCACCAAAATTCAAAGGAATTAAAGCTACCAGAAAAACGGTCGACCGGTCCATTTCGGCATACCGTTTCAGGGAATTTCGGCAGATCAAACGGCACACCGAAGATTCAAGGACCAAAGGGAAAAGTGACTTTTCGGCAGACCAAAAATCTTCCGGCATACCGATTTGTCCCGACCGTTGTAGATTTTGGTCGACCGGTCAAATTTGGCATACCGAATCTTCTGTCAGTAAATTGCAGATTTACTAGTCGTTAGACCCAATTAGGCAAACTTGTATCATTATAAATAGAGGTCCATATGTAGTTCTAAACTCACCCATTCCTTCATATTGTTATATTCTA
>JAMKQA010057361.1:0-10451 GCA_024699735.1 Posidonia australis
TACGATGCAGATGTTATGATTAAGTACTGAAAACATGATGAGAGTGTATAAGATCAAGAAAACATCATGTAAATCATGCATCAAAACTGAACCAAGTTGATGGGTTTATGCATGAATGAAAACATGCAAAATGCCAAGAAACATGGATATGTGTTGATCATGGCATATGAAAGCATGTTTCTATAAGAGAGCATATAGATGCATGACAACATATTATATGCAAAAACCATGATAAAGGATGACAACTTGCAAGCTTATGCTAGATATAGACAAAGATAGCATGAAGATTATATAGCATGAGGAGCTAGCATGCATGTTAAACACCAGATTTCATGAATCATAAAGTAAAACATCATATATCATGGATTTTAAGCATGTTCTATCACATTTCTACGATTACATTCAAAGGAAAAGGAGGTGGTAGAAAGCCTACCTCTTGCGATGTTTCCTTCTTGAAATATAAGAAATGAGAAGATCCCGTTGCTTTGGAAGGACCAAGGGTGCTTTAGGGTGCAAGGAAAAGCTCCAGAACACAAGTATAGATCGCTGGGTGGAAGGAGGAATTCGTGCAAAAAGTTTGCTCAGTGCAGATCTGTTTCTCAGATTTTAGCACAGGAATTTTCTCCCAGAAAGTTGTTCTTCAAATGGTTGCTATGGAGGTCCTTTTATAGGGATCTATGGATAGGTAACTCATGAGAAACAAAGGGACTTGCAAACGAAAAGCCTTGAATATTCGTTGGCACATTCGTTTGCAAGAGTAACAGCCCGGAAGATGGAAGGTCTGCAGCCGCAGCTTGGAAAAGGCTGGGCGCCTGCTTGGTGAGCTAGTGATGTGCGCCTGGAAGGTGCGCCTACAAGGTGCGCCTATTAGGTGCACCAGCCTAGCTCACAGAATTCTCTGATTGGGGCTCTGGCTTGCTAATAGGTTTGGGGCCTGGTTTAAAGGTTGATCACATCCAAAGCAACATAAGGATACTCATCTCCAGGTCACCTCAAAATCGAGGTGTCTACAGTATACGAAATTTTTTTCGATATGCCGAAACCCCCTGTTTCGGTTGACCGGAAAATTTCGGTCTACCGAAACCTGGGTCCTGGCCTAATCTGCTAGGATTTCGGCATGCCAAATTTTTTCGGTATACTGAATTCTTCGCAGACAGGGCACACCCCTGCTCAGGTAGCGAAAAATCGCCCCAAGTGGGAATCCCGATCGGACCCCCCAAACATGCATCATAAATTTCCATAAAAACATGAGGTGTAGAACCTCAAGTCTACTTCAAAACCCCTCAAACCATTCTTGATTTCATCAACCACACAAGAAGATATAAATTTGCAAAGGAAACATGCTCAGAATCAAACCTTAAAACATTTAAGGCATAACTCCTCAAAACTCACGAAAATCACACAATCTAGCATGATCCTTACACATACACATCATTCCTACTATTTTTCTACAATTTTCCATGCATTTATCACAATTTTCATGCAATTAACCTACTGTTAACAAAACACCACACGAAGAAAAGGGAAGGGGTTTCCGAAAATCATGACTTGTTGCCAAATGCGGGTGAAAATGCATGCACCTATGGATCTAAATGTTGGCAATGCGATGCTAATGCAAGATGCAAGTGCAAGGGTTGATCTGAAAGCCGATGCGAAGCATGCAATGCGGATGCTAAAAGAAATATGGCAAAACAAAAGGATCTTGCGCTGATTGGGATCAGTAGCAAGAAAAAGTGATAAGTTGCCAGACTCATCAGCTGGATTGTGAGGTTATCACCCAAAGAGACGGGATCAATCAAGCCAAACAGGTCCTGACCACCCAGGCGCCTGACAGTGTGACGATTGTCAATCGAGTAGTTAGGATTACCAGCCCAAAGAAAAGAAAAGGGCATGACAAACATAACGTTTGTCAAGCAAAACAACCCCCAGTCCGCCTGGACCAAGAGAGGAAAGAGACTTCGCTCCTACGAAAGCTCAGAAAAGAAAAGAAAGATGACCTTGACCGCCCGGCCAAGATCAACAAAATGGATCCCGTGCCCACGGAAACCCAAAAAAAGAAAGGACGTTGACCGCCAAGCCAAGATCAGCAAGCTGGATCCCGTGCCCGTGGGAATACAGAAAAGAAAGGGAAAAAAATGACCTTGACCGCCCGGCCAAGATCAGCAAGCTGGATCCTGTGCCTGCGGGAACCCAGAAAAGAAAGGACCTTGACCGGCCGGTCGAAAGGTCACACAGGTGGATTTCCTACCTAGGGAAATCCGAGAGGGGCTATGATCTTGACTACAAAGCGAACAGATCACGCCAAGGGATCTTCTGCCCACGAAGATCCGAAAGGGGCTGCCCTGACTATAAAGTCAAAGGGACGAGCCACGGGATTTCTGGCCCAAGGAAATCCGAAGAGGGGCTATGACCTTGACACTTAAGTCAACAGGTCAAGCCATGGGATTTTCTGCCCAAGAAAATCCGAAAGGGGCTGCCCTGACTATAAAGTCAAAGGAACGAGCCACGGGATTTCCTGCCTAAGGAAATCCAAGAAGCAAGGACCTTGACCGCCCGATCAAAGTCGACAAGTTGGACTCCACGCCCGCAGAAGTCCAAAAGGGGGCACATGACATTGACCGCCCGGTCAAAGTCAAAGAAGGATTCCACGCCCGCGGAGATCCAAGGCGACATTGACCGCCCGGTCAAAGTCAGAGCAGGATTCCGCGCCCGCGAAAATCCAAGGGGCAAAGCGACATTGACCGCCCGGTGAAAGTCAGAGCAGGATTCTGCGCCTGCGGAAATCCAAGGGGCAAAGCGACATTGACTGCCCGGTCAAAGTCAGAGTAGGATTCCGCGCCCGCTAAAATCCAAGGGGCAAAGCGACATTGACCGCCCAGTCAAAGTCAGAGCAGGATTTTGAGCCTGCGAAAATCCAAGGGGCAAAGCGACATTGACCGCTCGGTCAAAGTCAGAGCAGGATTCCACGCCCGTGGAAATCCAAGGGGCAAAGCGAAATTGACCGCCCTGTCAAAGTCAGAGTAGGATTTTGCACCTGCGGAAATCCAAGGGGCAAAGCGACATTGACCGCCCGATCAAAGTGAGAGTAGGATTCCGCGCCCATGGAAATCCAAGGGGTAAAGCCACATTGACCGCCCGGTCAAAGTTAGAGCAGGATTCCGCGCCCGCGGAAATCTAAAGGGCAAAGCGACATTGACCGCCCAGTCAAAGTCAAAGCAAGATTCCGCGCCTACAGAAATCCAAGGGGCAAAGCGACATTGACCGCCCTGTCAAAGTCAGAGCAGGATTCCATGCCTGTGGAAATCCAAGGGGCAAAGCGACATTGACAGCTCAGTCAAAGTCAGAGCAGGATTCAGCGCCTGCGGAAATCCAAGGACACGGTAGATGGGTCTCTTCCGGTAAGAAAGAGAACCAGAAAAGCAAATCGATGATCCATGGATTATCCCCCATGAAGGAAAAGATAAGGTACCTCGAAGGGTAAAATAGGCAAGATGTTGGCTACTGCAATGCTGGAGTTGACATTCCTGCTGAGATGTATGCTCGATCTCTCTCTGACAGAAATACGCTGGACACTCTGGCTTGATATGGCATAAGAGGGCTTATTTGCAATTTTCCGAAGGCTGGGGTTTTATTGCAAATTTTCCACTCGTTGTAATCATTTAACTGCTGAACTACTGCTATGCTGCAAGGCTAGATGATTTGTGGTGCCTACCTGCTTCATGCAAGTCTCACACGACCTTTGTGGACTGAATTGCAATTTTGCAAAATATAGGGGCTTTTCTATAAATTTCCCCACCAGGTGCAATTTGTATACCATTCGGTTGATGCAGCTTATTCTGCTCTTGAAATGCAATTTGTGATGGTCTGGGGCAGAAATACATTTTTTGCAACAATTTGTACTTTGGTGCCTGAATCATTCACACGGGTCCCACTGGATAACTGCCATAACTGCCATGGAGTATTCTGCACTTTGTTTTCTACTGGATGATGTGCAATGAGCATTTTGCTTCATGCTTGGCTTTGCAACTGAAACATGGATGCATTGCTTGATTTCACACAAGTTTCTTAAACAAAAAATTTTCCTCGAAGAACGTGCCCATTTCATCATCATCATCTTCTTCTTTTCTCCCTTTCTTCTTCATACGAAATCATCACTTTTCACCCCAAAACCCATTTCCGTCTCCTCCCAATCTCCTCTCTTCTTCTCTCGGTGGCGGCACGCGGAGGGTGCGTCGACTTGGTGCGGGGAGGCGGCGACGGACTACTGTGCTCGGGGTTGCAGCGGCTTGCGCGGGGACGTGGCGGTTGAGGCAGGACGCAGTGGTGCGCGGGGACGCGGCGGCTGAGGCAGGACACAGCGGTGCGGGTGGCTGGCAGTGGCTTAGGCGACAGGCAGTGGCTATGCGTGGCACGCAGTGGCTGTGCGCGATGGCTGCCGGCGGTGCTCCAGCAACGTGGTGACTGCAGGGATGGCTTGCGGCTATTGCAGGAATTGGTCGTGAGGCTGGATTGGGAATGCGGGTATGCCCAGGATGGCGGGCTGCTGGAAGCGTTGACTGGCGGCCGGCGATGCTCCGGCGGACTGTTCCGACGATGGGGGCTGGTGAACGGCCGTGAGGACTCACTGCCATGCTGTGCTTTTACGATTCTGACCTTGCATTTTTATGTTTTTACTGTTGATTGCTTGATAATTGGAACTGTTTGATAAATTTCATAGCCAGCAAATATTAACATACCTTCATGATAATGCTACTGCTTAATCTTGTTTTCTGCAGGATGATACAGCTTCTGAGGCGGGGACTTCGCGGTCCTCCCGGGATGCGCCTTCTAGCTCCCGTTCCAGTCGACGGGGTAGCTCCTCGAGATCTCGAGCTTCTCGCAGCTCGACTCCTGTTATTCCTTTGGAGGTAAGCTCGAAATTGATGGAAAAATGCATGTCCATCGAATGTTTAACTTGATAAACATATTTCCAGGAATCTGGCAACTTTGAGGGGCGACTTTTGAGTGACCACCACATTAGGGACAGCCCTGAGTTCGGGGTAAATTTCCTGCCCTTGTGCTGCATCTTGCTTTGATATAACCTGCTTTTAATTTTGATTTTTTGCATTTCAGGAAGGAGACGTGAACCAGATCGTGGTGCCACTAGGGCCTGATGCTGGATCATTTCCATCGTCTACCAGGATTTCTGCAGGACTACCTCTACCACCAGTCGCCATTTGGGGGTTTACTGCGCATCCCAATTATCCATGGGCATTACAACTTCTTTCGAGCTCTGGTGGAGAGATGGAGGTTCGAGACGCACACCTTCCACTTTCCTTTTGGCGAGCTGACCGTCCTACCGGATTAGTGGGCGCTCCTGACGGGTCTCCCATTTGGTGATGAGCCGATTATTGGTGAGACTACCCATGGTTTTCACATGGCGGCGGCAGTCTTGGGTCGTATTCCCCCTACGCCTCCGAGGGGAAAACATATGCTTACAGTTGGCTGGTTAAGGGAATGGGACAAGTTCTGGCCCAACCCTGAGCCCGGGAGAGAGGACGCTGACTTCGTACTGAGGCACTTCCTGCTGGAGCTGTTTGCCATGATGTTTTGCGATTCCTCAGCTTATTGCATCGACGCCGACTGGATCCCGTATCTGTCCAACCTTGATCATTTGGATCATTATGACTGGGCTGGTGCCAGTTATGCCTGGTTGATTAATGGGCTGGACAATGTAGTCAAGCTGGGGCGTCGCTCTTATGTGGGACTGTATCCCCTGCTGATTGTGAGTATTAATTTTCTTTGCAAGAACTGCCTTTCTTTCTCTGTTTAATTCTGACCCCTGTTCGCTTTTTGCAGTACTGGATCATGGAGCATGTTACCAGAGGACACGCCTTTGGTCATCTGCGAGACGAGCTCCTACCCCTTCCTCGCTAGTGGGTCTAGCCTGACCACCAGGCTGCTGCGGGGGTATACAGTTATGAGTCCTACCGGTATCTGCTAGACCTTGTAGAGCTGGAAGATGTAAGCTTTGCTGCCCTTACTTTTAGTTTGTATGCCTATATTGCATTCTCTGTTAATTTCCTGCTTTCATTGACAGGCTCACCTGCGCCCTTTTGCTCGCTATGACGGCTATAACTGGGCCCTCCTGAACTCTGGCCGCATTCTCAGGGACAAGCAGGTAAAGTTTTACTGCATGAAGAAGTCTGTATACTATCTCCCTGGGCGTGTGCGACATCAGTTCACTACTGAATTTTGCATTCCTGCCCTGCCTCCTACCGACATGGATCGTCCTGCTACAACCCGCTCGGTTGCTAGAAGCCAACATGCTGCTGCTGTCATTTCTCGGGATAGGCACATCCTCCGGGAGGTCAACTACACCGACTACTTGGCATGGTACCGGCACGTGGGAAAGCTGTATCTATTTGAAGAAGCAGTGCGGGACAGCCAACGCGGGATGTCGTATGCATCCTACTGGGCCAAGGTATAAATCTACCGCTGCTGCTTTGTATTGATGTCAATGCAATCCGTCAGAACATGACTTATGTGTCAAACCACAGGGCTTCGAGGAGCAATTCGGCGCTTTCTATGCCAACATCCGCCGAAAGTGGGTAAGTGCTTTATCATATAGCTGCCATTAAGAATGTGCCTGACATGTCCCTTATCTTGGAGGAACTGCGCTGGCGCAACATTATTCAGGTATGCCTTTTCCCTGCTGCTTTATTTCTATTATATAACTGCTGAAACTAATGCCAACTTGATTTTCCATGCAGCAAGATTTTCTAGCCCAAAATGTGAACGTGGCTACCAGTGGGGAATTCACCATTGAGGTATTTGAGGAGGACCATTCTGACACTGAAGTCACCCAGAGGGTCTGGGATTCTGTTCCTCGTTCCCGAGCTGCTACGGCTGCCCAGCGGTCTCGTCGACTTGCTAGAAACAGCGCTCGAGAGTTGGCAGAGTACTTCCAAAAAGCCGCCAATGATTTTGATTAGAGTAGCTATCCATGATTGCTTGTAATTTCCATGAACTGGATTATTGTAAACATTTTGCAAATCTACGGAAAATGTTTGATGCTGATTTTGCCATGTACCCTTCGGGGTTGTGTATGCCCAAATATATGCTGTTTTTGTGCATGTTCAAATAATATGGCGCCGATTTGGTGGGGTTGAAATTGCAAAGGAAGTGCTGTTGAAACTTCCAGATCACAGGCGCCACCTTGGTGCACCCATAAGGTGCGCATATAAGGTGCGCCCCTAAAAACGGCAGTATTTGTTTCCTTTCCAGAAACAAAACCCCTTTGATCCTTTATATATTCTTGTTTTCCTACAAGTTATTCTGCCGCCTCCTTTGAAGAAAACAACAACAGATCTTCCTGTCCTTCGATCTTGCAGCCTTTCTTCGAGCCTGGGCATATACTACGTGATCATGGTACGTATATACCCCGCTTCATTGTTACAAATTGTTTTCCTTGTTTCTTCATAGCCCTCATATATGTTGGATCATGCTATTGCTTCTATTTTCTGCTGGCTTTTTGCATCTTCATGACAATATTACAAATTTTTCTTGCTTTTGCATGGCAAATTAGTTTCTTTTTGCATCTATTTACCATGCTGTAGATTAGATTTATGTATGTTGGAATACATATCATGAAGTAACTTGGCCCTTTGCAACTATTTCCTACTTTTGTTGTGGCTTCTGTCAGATTCTGTATTGCCACCAGATTCTTATTTTACGGCTGATTTTCTGTCTTGCGGATTTTTCCCCTTTTTGCTATTTATGGCAGGTTTCTTTGTATTCTGTCTTCCTTGAATAGACTTCATGCCTTTGCATCTGAATTCTTGCATGTGGTATCTGGCTGCATTTTTCAGTTTTGATTGATTTCTCAGTTCAACCATAAACTCCTGAAATTATTTGTATTTGCAGGGCTATCCCACCATGAAAACCCCAAAATATTGCTCGGAGGCCCTGCATGGCTGGATCGATGCTTGACGTCTGAGGACCAAGAAAAAATGAAAACCTGGGGCATATCCTCCTCTCTCCTCAGCATTTTCAAAGTGGAAGTCAACTGGCACCTGCTATGCGCCGTTGCCCGCTTTTGGAAGCCTGCTTTACATGTGTTTCGTTTTGGGCAGGTGGAACTGACTATCACCTTGGAGGAGGTCAAGCGTATCTATGGCTTGATGCAATTTTTGTCTCCACCTGTATTTTTCTGCCATGCCAGTTATGTTCATGTCATGAGCCGTTTCACAGGCTATTCCTTGGAAGACTGCGAGAGAAGCATTATCTGCCATGATGGGCCCACACCCATGATCTGTTTAGACTTCTTTGATAGCATCATCGGTGCACGCTCCTCCAATCCTCTATGGCTCCATTGCTTCGTTTTGCGCTTCCTTGGGGAGCTGATCTTCAGCCATGGCCGGACAACTGTGGCCATTGAGGTGGCTGAGATTGCTTGGGCAGTGACTGTTTACCAAATCGATCTGGCCCTCATTATCCTTGCTGAGACCTATGTTGGTCTGGACCGGGCCCTGAAGCGCTCCTGCCACTTCTATGGATGTGGCGCACTGGTGCAGGTGAGTATCCTTCTTGCATTTTCAAATTATTTTGCTGGGCTTGCTAACCATGACCTCCTCTTTGTTGCTACCCTCTTTGCTAACCATGACCTCCTCTTTGCTAACCATATCCTCACCAGCATCTAGATCAGCACGCATTACACATCCACACACCTCCATTGAGCCGACATGTCGTGTTGTGTCAGTTCAGCAAGGGTAGCAACAATGGTAGGGGCGGCCTCGCTGTAAGGAAAGTGACTTCACCCCACTCGGGGATTCGTTGAGCGACATCTTTCCTAAAGTTGCGCCATTTCTGCAGCTACCGGAAATTCGTCTTCCACCTGACCCGCTTCCTAGGTGGAATGAGACCAACTTGTTCTGCCAATTCCATCGCACCCGTGGACATTCGACAAACAAGTGTTACACTCTCTGGAATGCTATCCAGGATTTGATTGACAGCGGGGACATTGTCAACAACCCACAGGAGGCAGAACACACATACACCTACACACACACTTGCACACCCTAAAAAAGCCGACCTTACCTTTTCTGAGCCGGCAAGCTCCAAGGATGCTGGAACTTCAAAGGTTTCTTTTCCTTTTTCTCCCAACTCTTTCCTAAGGAATCTAGTGGGCCTCATTTTCATAGTTTGTCCTCTCTCAACTTCTGTCCGACAACACACACATATGCCGCTCTTGTTCTTGTTCCTCATTAGCCAAGTTCGTCCTCTTGTCTTTTCTTAGTCTATCCAGCGACACTCACGTGTGCCACTCTTGTTCTTGTCCCACTGCAAGGGGTTTAACCTAAACTTTGCCAGTTTACCATGCATCGATCTGACCCAGCACGTGCAAATACTCTAGATCAAGTAGGAGATAGCCATAACAGCAGATATCAACTCCAACAGAGATACAGTCTTAATGTCAACAGCAGATTCAGCATTCACAGTGACAGTCTCAGTTTTAATAATGGTTTTGATAGCTTCGGATACATCTGCCTTGATTCCGGTTTCCAGTGGCACTGCTAGGAGTTACTTTGAACCCCAATGGCATCGACAAATAGCAATAATAAGGATTGGAGTTGTACCTTTTTTTTCCTTTGCTTCCTTTGTTCTTCTTTTTACATCACCTCATATCAAAAAAAAAAAGAAAATAGAAAAACCACAAAAGATGAAAAAGAGGAAAAAGAAAAAAACAGAAAACAGAAAAACATCAAGAAAAATTGGAAATAATAGTTTGCTTGTCAATAACATTCTACCTGATGATGAAAATTAGGAAAGCTCACCTATGTTAGAATGGATTATTCCTCCTCAGTTGTCACTACTTAGACGACCAAGTTAGCAAGGGAGCCACTGAACATCAAAGCTAGATGAAATGTCCAAGCTCTGCAAGGATCCATCATCTCCAAGAGGGAGATAAAATGTTAGGGGTGATTGAGAGTGTGAACTAGAAACGAAAACAAACATTCGCAAGGACATAAAAGAATAGAGAAGATAGAAGGCGAAGACAGAAGTCAGCCCAAGAGTGAGGGGCGTGCGTTGTAGCTCTACCCTTATCGTACCTTGGAAAGGTGTTGGGGTATGTGCTCAGTAAAATCACACTTTTGAGGGATTGACCCACCCTTTTCCAATAAAGGCCTCTTGAATAGATCGGGCACTTATTACCTCCAAGTCAAGGTTACAGTGAAACCGCATGTCTATGAGAGAGTAAAAGAAAAGGCAATGGTATTGTAACCATGCCGGCGAGGAGGATCGGAAAGGAATGCGAAACGGTCGGCAAAATCACGTCGAAAAAGCAAAACAAATGCAAAAATGCAGGAGTCGCCACCTAGTCTATTATGGAAGACGAGGAAAACCATAAACATGAAAAAATCATGCAAAAAACAATAAGGACAGGTCTGCGAAAACTAAAAGAGGTGGGT
>JAMKQA010057362.1:0-10345 GCA_024699735.1 Posidonia australis
AAGATTGGTACGATGCGGTTGATCGTTTTCAAGGATTGAGCTTGAAGTCTGAATCAGAAGAAGACGATGATGCGACATCAACTTCAACAGGCAGAACAGACTCCCCAAATGAATAATTCTTGATGTAAAAATTGAAAAAAAAACTGTAAAACAAATGATGTAAATATCTTTTGTATTTTTTATGTAAAAAAATTGTTGTATTTCAAAAAAAAAATTATTAATAAAAAAATAAATTTTTATTAATTTTTTTTTTTAGGCCCAATGGACCGGCTCGGCTCGTTGGCCCGTAAGCTCGGCCCACATGCGGGCCATGGGCCGTGCCGGGCCCATGGTTTGTTGCAACAGGCCCGGCCCGGCCTGGTCCAGGCCCGGGCAAGCTTCAACTTTCATGGGTCGGGCCGACCCGGTCCGAATTCCATCACTACTAATAGGGTTATGTGGATAAATTGTGCTAAGGTCCCTGCAAAATAATAAAATACTGTAAATTGGTCATCCTTCATGTGGAGGGAAACCCAACAAACTCCCCCTTCCGACTATATGGAGGAGTCCACCAATCCAGAAATTTGGCTACAGGTATTCAACTTATCTCTCATCACTACTTTAGTCAACATATCAGCACCATTGTCATCAATGTAAACCTTCTCAAACACAAGTTCTCTTGAGTTCACTACATCTCAAATCCAATGGTATCGAACTTTTGGCCTTGAGTGGAATGACAAATTCTTGCTCAAGTGGATTGCACTTTGACTGTCACCCAATAGTACAAATTTGTCTTGCACAATCCCAAGTTCTCCAAGCATTCTCTTCAACCATATCATCTCTTTGTAAGCTTCTATAACTGCAATAAATTTAGCTTCTGTAGTAGACAATGTAATGCACTTTTGCAATCTAGATTGCCATGAAACAACTCCCTCTGCATAGGTAAATAGATACCTTGAAGTGGATTTTGAGTTATCCACATCTCCTGCCATATTTGAATCAGTATAACCAACCAATGTTGGTTCTCCACTCCCAAACCAGATCTTCAAGTCAGAAGTCCCTCGGAGGTATCTCATAATCCATTCCACTGCCTCCCAATGTTGTTTTCCAGGATTTGAAAGAAATTTACTCACTATACTAACTGCATGGGCAATATCAGGTTTGGTACACACCACATACATCAGGCTTCCAACAGCTGAGGCATATGGAACATTCTCCATTTCCCTTTTCTTCTCATCTGTAAAAGGACACTGCTTTTTGCTTAACCTGAATTGAGCTGCAAGAGGAGAACTAACTGGCTTTGCATCATCTACATGAAATCTTTGAAGTACTTTCTCAATATACTTCTATGACAAGAATAACTTGTTGGAACTCCTGTCTCTTTCAATTCTATTGTCAAGAATCTTCTTTGCAGGTCCCAAGTCTTTCATGGCAAAAGACTTGTGCAGTACTTTCTTGAACTCTGCAATCTTAGACATATTCAACAATTAAAATATCATCAACATAGAGTAACAAAATAATAAAATCATTAGAAGAAAATCTCTTAATGAAAACGTAATGGTCTGTGCTACATTTCTTGTAGCCTTGCTCTCCCATGACAGTGTCAAATCGCATATACCATTGCCTTGGTGCTTGTTTTAGGTCATAAAGACTTTTTTTCAATCTGCACACTAAGTCTTCTTTGCCTTTCTCAACAAACCCTTCTGGTTGCTTCATGTAAATCTCTTCCTCCAAGTTTCCATGAAGGAAGGCAGTCTTCACATCCATCTGTTCAATCTCTAAATTGAAACTTGCTACCAAACCAAGAACCACTCGAATAGAAGTCATCTTCACTAATGGCGAGAAGATCTCATCGTAATCAATTCCCTTCCTTTGAGTGAATCCTTTCACAACTAACCTAGCTTTATACCTTGAATGTGACGTGTGCTCTTCTTGCTTAATTCTGTACACCCATTTGTTCTTGAGTGTTCTCTTGCCTTCAGGAAACTTCACCAACTCTTAAGTGTGATTCTCATGCAAGGAACTCATCTCATATTGCATGGCTTCCATCCACTCTTTCTTGTGCTCACCTTCTACTGCATCTGCATAGCACTCTGGTTCTGCACCATCAGAGAGTAACACCACAAACTCATCTGAAGAATATCTAGTACAAGGTCTTCTATCTCTAGTTGATCTTCTAAGTGGAGTAGTTGGTGGAATTTCTTGCACTGTCGGTTATTGGTCATGACCATCTGCTTCAGCATCATCCTGATCCTGGGGAACATCCTGTCCAACTGTGCCTGCATCATCATCATCATTATCTTCAGCTTCAACCTGTTGTTGTGCCGGAATTGTAGGAACTAGGTCTAAATCAATCAAGCCTTCTTGTTGTTGAGTTGCTTTAACCTGTGCTTTGTCAATGTCCTCAATTGTTTGATCTTCCACAAACACAACATCACGGCTTCTAACAACCTTCTTAGCTACCGGATCAAATAACTTGTAGCCAAAGTCATCCTATCCATAGCCAAGGAAAAAACATTGCCGTGTCTTTGCATCAAGCTTAGTTCTTTCATCATGAGGAACATGCACAAAGGCTTTGCATCCAAACACCTTCAATTGATCATAGGAAACATCTTTGTTGTACCAAACCTTGTTTGGAAGATCTCCCTAGAAATAGTAACATGGTGAAAGATTAACTAAATATATAGTAGTCATCAAGGCCTCACCCCAATAAGACCTCGACAGCTTTACTTGTGAAAGCAAACATCTGATCCTCTCTACCAATGTTCTATTCATTCTTTCAACAACTCCATTCAACTGTGATGTCTTTGGAGGAGTCTTCTGATGTTTTATGCCTTGTTTCCTACAATAAACATCAAAAGGTCCACAATACTCGTCCCCATTATCTGTTCGGATGCACTTCACTTTCTTGCCTGTTTGTCTTTCAACTGAAACTTGAAACTCCTTGAACTTGTCGAGTACTTGATCTTTGGACTTCAAGACATAAGCCCAAATCTTCTTGGAGGAATCATCAATGAAAGTGACAAAATATCTAGCTCCACCATGTGTCATTACCTTCATCGGTCCACATACATCAGAGTGGATCAGCTCTAACATCTCTGACTTCTTGGAAAGAGGCTGGCTCTTGAAGGCAATTCTGTGCTACTTCCCTGCCAAACAATCTGCACAATTCTTCAAATGTACACCATTTAGCTTTGCCAGGAGATTCTTCTTCAAAAGCGTTGTCATCCCTTTCTCACTCATGTGACCGAGTCTCTTATGCTACAACACACTTTGATCTTCATTCTCTAATGCATTAATAGAAATACTAGAGAGCTTAGCATGAATATAGTACAAGTGAGATAACTTTTTACCTCTCGCCACAATCATGCTTCCTTTGGTGAGCTTGTATTGTCCATCTCCAAAACTGCTCAAGTATCCTTCATCATCAAGCTTCCCGACTGAAGTGATGTTGAGTCTCAAACTCTCAACATGTCTGACTGATCTGAGAATTAACCTAGTGCCATTTGTGGTCTCTAAATGTACATTTCCTTTACCAATAATCTTTGCTCTATTGTTGTTGCCCATCTTCACAACTCCAAAATCGCCTAGAGTGTAAGAAGTGAAGAAATCTCTATGAGATGTGGCATGAATGGTAGCTCCACTATCTGACACCCATGCTGTCTCATCATCACCTACAAGATTAACAGAATTATCATCACAAACAATAAGCAATTCTTCAACAGCTGAAGACATTCTCCCTTCATTGTCACTGTCATTGTTTTGCTGCTATGACTTCTTCTTTTTCTTGTTTTCTCTCTTCAGTTTCCGATAGAATTTCTTGGTGTGACCCTTCTCATGGCAATGGTTGCACTCAACATTTGCATACTTACCCTTAGACTTACTTCTGTCCTTTTCAGAACCTTTAGGACCTCTGCTCTGACTTCTCCCCCGTGACTCTGTAACTAGCACATCAGAGTGGGAGGAGGAACCATCTGCAATCCTTCTAGACTCTTCATTTATCACCTTGGTCTTCACATAATTCCAAGTGACTATACCATCAAGAGCTGAGTTGCAGAGTGTGACCTTCAAAGTCTCCCATGTATCTGGTAATGAACTTGGAAGCAATAAGGCTCTCACTTCATCATCAAACACAATGCCCATCGAAGACAACTGATTTATAATCCCTTGAAATACATTCACATGATCTGCTACAAGGGTGCCATCTTGGTATCTCAAATGCATCAACTGTTTGATAAGAAACATCTTGTTGGTGCCCTCTTTCCTAGCATATAGCTCCTCCAACTTCTGCCATAATGGATGTTGGAGTTGGGATTGGTTTTGGAACGCTCCCGAAGCCATGTGTTTGTTTTAATTCCCAACTCTCACGACCTTGAATTTATTATACCAAGATTGATCAAACAACTCCATTGTTGATTGGGATGAAAATATCACGAGCTAGAAACCCTAGTCGCTGTTCCCGTGCTCTTCTCTGCCGAGCCACCTCCTTTGATTGGGATGCCTTCAAGGAGAGGCTCCTGAAGGAGGAGGACGCTCCTCGTGTAGTTCCGACCCGCAAAAGGAATCGCAGATCGAAGAAGCGCCCCTCCCTCGAGGACTCTGGCTGTTCCTCGCCTGCACCCCTCGCCTCGCAGGTAAGTATCGCTGGGGAGTTTTCCATTCCCCTTCCTACTGTTGGCGAGGGATATCTCCCCACGTTGGCAGTGCGTCCTCATCGGTGGAGGACCTGTCCTAAGATTCGGCATTCTGATCGGGATCTGTCTTCTCTGGGCGGATCTGCTCATTTTTTCTGTTATTTTGGTTCATTAAAGGTGCTAGTTTATGATAGTTCTTCGTCTTTCATTCCTTGTGCCCTTAACATTGCTATGTATGTGGATAGTTTTATGCATATTAAAATTCTATCTATTAGTTGGTTATTCTGTTTGGCTCATTGTCATCTGAGCTTAGATCGGGCTCCGTTGTTGTTCGAACGGAGAAGCCTCTCGTTCTTCATTTCGCTTTATACAAACTATGGCTCCGGCTGTTCCACTGAGCTTCCTCCGTTTGAGGCTCTTGCCTCAACTCAGATCACCGGTGACCTGGTTGTATCTGCCCACTTGGACCGATCTCTGGCTCAGTGTGTCACTCCAGTCGTACCCTCCCTTGCAGAAACTGTCTCTCATATCCAACTCTTCTCCTCTCCTTCTGACCCCATGATTCCCTCTACATTGACGGTCGACGGGTTCCCTCCGGTGGGTGATCGCCGGAAATCCTATCCCTACGCCTCCTTGATGGAGACGTCTGGTCTGCGAACCTCCCAAGACTCTGTTAGTCCCTCCAACGCTACAGAGTCTGTCTCGAGCTCTGTGTGGAATTACTCCGCTTTCAAATTCCGATAATATCATATGATTATCCTAAATCCCAGGCTAATTTAGTTAAGTCTCCCCTCTCTCCCTCGGGGAGCGTCTTTTTGGATTCTTATCACGGGTTTGTTAGTGCTAATTCCAAGGAGGTAAATTCGACGCCCCACTACGCTTCCCTTGTATCCTGTGATACGACAAATTTACCCCTGCAATCTTGGGATTTCGGGCGATCTCACATTTATGTTGCCACCCAACCACGTCTCATGCTCTCTGCCACTCGGGCTTATGCGTAGACTTCCCACCTTCCACGACATCCCACTACAGTGATTTTTCTGAACAAATATTATTACGTACTTCTGACACTGGAATTTGCTCGGACACCATTGATTCACCTACCCCCCCATCCTTAGTTGGATCGCGGTTCGCTTCTCTCGCATCCCCTTCTCCACCGGTCTGCATCCCTACACTGCAGAGCGAAGCCTCCAGTTCCCATGAGTTGGAATCCTTCTGACACCAGAATTTGCTCGGACACCCCTGATTCACCTACCTCCCCATCCTTAGTTGGATCGCGGTTCGCTTCTCTCGCATCCCCTTCTCCACCAGTCTGCATCCCTATACTGCAGAGCAAAGCTTCCAATTCCCATGAGTTGGAATCCTTCCCAACTCCCTCTTTTCTCCCTTTGGGCGACTGGAAAGTGGTATCCAGGAAGAAGCTCGTGTCTCCTCTGGTACGTTTTTGCCATCTCTCTGGTAGATGTTTTTCCTGTGGCCTTCGCGGCCACCAGATTAAAAAATGCAAGTTTACAGGGTTTTGTTTCAAATGCAAATCTCCTTATCATTTCGTGGCCATTTGCAAATTTCTTCAGGACCGACGTGCCACTCCCTCTGAGACCCCAGCCATGGCTGGTCTGTCACCACATTTTCCGACCATTCTGCCCCCTCCACTGCAGTCTGTGACCAACTTATGGTACTTTCACGAAGTGCCATTGTCACACCCCAATCCCCACAACTTTCTATGGAAACCTTAGTTGACCACATCAGGGCTTTCTAGCCCTGTTCCTCTAAGGTGGAGGTGCAACCTTTCCCCCCTGGAAAATATCTATTAGTATTTCCGTCTTCTAAGATAAGAAACGATTATCTCAATTAGTTTGGAGCATCCCTGTTATCGATCTTCGCCTCCTTTATACCCTGGTCCTCAAACTCTAATGCAGTGTTAACTTTGAAGGAGGAAGGGGTATGGCTCGGGCTTGAGAGTATTCCCCACCATCTTTGGAACATCGATGTATTCCACCACATGATATCTGGTTTCGCTGAGTTGCTGGAAGTAGACCTTTCTGTGGACTCAACCAAGTTCCTAGGCTACTCCAGAATCAGGGTTAAGATTCACCCTGACAAGGAAATCCCTGATTGCCGTTTTTTTGCCTTTGGCAACCATGTCTACCCCATCAAATTCAGAAGAAGTTGGGATCTTTGTGCCCCCACCTCCTCTTCCACCTCTGCCCCCAATGGCCCCTTTCCTGCATGGCCTACATCCTCTTCTCCTTCCACCTCATGACCTAGGAGTCTCCACTCCAGTCGCAAACCTTTTAAACACAACAAGGGTTGGAGAGGTGGCAAAGGACACAAGACCTCTAGGGGAGGCAAAAATGTTTGGAAGAGACCCACCAGTCCTGCCTTTCGCCTCCTTCTACCTCAGCAGGTATACTACCCACTCCCCCACCTATTTGCGACACCCGAGCAGGATCTACCAGTCTACCCGCACTCCTTCTCCCCATCAACTGCACCTCAAAGTATGAGTGATGAAACCTCTAAGTTCGTGGAGGCAGAAATCAGGGCTCGCAACCATTCCATGGCCAAATTCAAGAAGGTTTTGGCTGTCTACGACTGCTTGGAAAAAGATGACCTGAGTGACCCTTCGGAGGTTGATTCAAAGACTCAGCCTCCAACTCCTATATATCCTCCAGGTACCTTCTCTACTTCTATCTCCTCTAATGATATGATGGGTTATGATCAACCTCTGTCTGGGACTGTATCATCTATTCCTCCCTTAGTTGCATCTGAAGATAGCACTGATAACTTTCTGGCGGATACCCTTAATTGGGAATCTTATAGTCAGTTTATTACTTTTTGTGGAAATATTGGTATTTCTATTCAATCCATGAATGAGGCTGAGAACTTTCTTAACTCTGTTAGATCAGAGCAAGGATTGCCCCAAATTGACTTAAATGTAAATCAAAACATTATAGAGAACTTTGCTTCTCTTGTCCTGCCCCCTGACTATTAATGATAATTTCAACTTGGAATATCAGGAGACTGGGTTCCAGTGGCCAAAAAAGGGCTATCAATAGTTTTGTTAAAATTAACAAGTGAAATGTCGTTATCATTAGTGAGACTAAGTTAGCGACCTTCACTAACTATACTCTTAGACAGTTAGGAGGAGGTCTTCTAAACCAATGGGAGTCTATTCCCTCATCAGGGGCCTCTAGGGGCCTCCTTATTGGGTGGAATGATAGATTCCTAACACTGTTAAACTCTATCTCCACCACTTATTGTCTTACCCTCAACTTCACATCTTCAGTTGATGGCCTTGATTGGTGGCTTACAGGGGTTTATGGGTCCTGTAATTCAGCAATGAAAATTGCATTTCTTGAGGAATTAGATTCCTTAAGCTCTAAAGTGAACTCTAACAGGGTCATTGGGGGGGGGGATTTTAACCTTACTAGATTCTCTAATGAGCACTCCTCTAGGCACATCATCACCAATGACATGAGACAATTTAATGCCTTCATTGATAAACATTTTATGGTGGATTTCTCCCCTAATAACTTTAAAATTACTTGGTCCAACATGCAAGTCCTTCCCTCCATGGTTAAGCTGGACAGATTCCTTGTATCCAGTGACTGGGCTAAGTAGTACCCCAGTTCCTTCTACCTAGGTGTGGCTAGGGTCGTTTCTGACCATATTCCAATCTCCCTTAATACTACTCCACCAGATTGAGGCCCTACCTCATTCAAATTTTATAAATCCTAGCTCCACTATGAGGGTTTTAGTACATCTATTGAAGCTTTCTAGTCCAACTCCTTTAGGATCAGTACCTCTCTCTCCCCTGTAACTAGATTTGCATATAGGCTTAAACAACTAAAGAAGCAGATCATTGACTGGATTAGGCCAGTGAGAAATGATAGACGCCTTCGTCTAATCTCAATTGAGTCTAAAATTACTCATATTGATTCATTGGCTGAGTCCCAGTAGTTACAAACTCCAATTCTGCTGGAGAAAAGAGATCTTTAGCTTGAACACTCTTCCTTACTCCAAGAGCAAGAAGAATACTGGAAACAAAAGTCAAGAGTTCAATGGCTTAAAGAAGGAGACCTAAATACCTCTTTCTTCCACAGTATAGTCAATAGTAGAAGAAGAATCAATGCCATTCATTCTTTGAAGATAGGCGATTCAACAGTTTTTAGCCCCGCCATCATCTCCAAGGAAATAGAAGGTCATTTCATTAGGCAATTCAATAAGCTTCTTAGGACCTACAGCACTATGAATTGGGATACCTTAATTCCAAATAAAATTCAGAGTCCCACGGATTTAGAAAGGGCTTTTACTTTGGAGGAAATACATACCAACCTTTGGCTTTTGCCGGGAGACAAGGCCCCTGGCCCTGATGGTTTCCCAATATTCTTCTTTCAACATTTCTAAGAAATCCTCAAGTTAGATATCCTTGAGATCTTCAGCTACTTAAATGCCACCACAGACTCAGATTTTTGCTACCAATCAACCAAACTTTTATAGCATTAATCCCCAAAATTGAAGTGGCTCAGTATATTAAAGATTTTAGACCCATTAGCCTGGTGAACAGCTTATACAAAATCATCACTAAAACTATGGCTTCTAGGCTAGCCCCTGTCCTGGATAAAATTATTGATAACACTCAATGTGCTTTCATTCCTGGGAGGAACATTGGGGATTGCTTCCTAGTAGCTCAGGAAACTTTACACTTTATGAAGTTGTCTGGTACACCTGGGTTTCTTTTTAAATTGGACTTTGAGAAAGCTTTTGATAATGTAAATTAGGACTTCTTATTGGACTCTCTTACTGGTATGGGCTATGGCAATACTTGGATCTCTTGGATTAAGAAGTGCATTACACATGTTAGATTTTCCATCCTCCTCAATGGTTCCCCCAAAGGCTTCTTTCCATTTACCAATGGTCTGAGGCAAGGTGATCCTTTATCACCACTCTTATTCATAATTGTCACACACATTCTAAACAGAATGTTTTCTCTTGCTGTTAACTCTGAGCTGATAACTAGGATCCAAATCCCACATGGAGGCCGCAATATCATGAACATCCAGTATGCTGATGATACTATTCTCTTCTTGGTTGCTAGGGAGGAAAACATAATTAATATTAAGAGAATCTTGTGTTGCTTCCAGTATTGTTCTGGCTTGAAAATCAACTTTCATAAATCCTCCCTCACTAGAATAGGGGTTCCAATTGACTCTATTAATAGATCAGCTCTAATACTTGGCTGCAACACAACAGCTCTGCCTATATCCTACCTTGGACTTTCATTGCACTTTAGGAAAGCCACCTTCAATATCATGTCCTATAATACCCTGCCAGGCCGAGAAAACTTCTAATCTCAGTCACTGTCTTTGGTCTGGCCCAACTGCTCACAGCTTCCACTTTGGCTGGATTTACCTTGATGCCTTCTCCTGAAATAATATGACCAAGGAAAGACACCTCTTCCAGCCAAAACTTGCACTTAGAGAACTTGGCAAAAAGCTGATGCTGCCTCAACGTCTTCAGTACGATCCTCAAGTGCCTCTAGTGAGTCTGGACATCTGGAGAATACACCAAAACATCATCCACAAAAATCACCACAAACTGGTCCAAATAGGGCCGGAACACCCTATTCATCAAGTCCATGAAGGCAGCTGGAGCATTCGTCAACCCGAATGGCATAACCAAGAACTCATAATGTCCATAACGGGTGCGAAAAGCTGTCTTCTGCACATCTG